>PVHY01016835.1:0-32829 GCA_004024945.1 Uropsilus gracilis
GCCATACTCACCTCATAGGTTTAGCAGCCTGGACACGGGTCCTTGTCTGCTTGCATACCTGCTGGGAATGCGACCCCAGGAGGGCCAGCGGTTTGTCTCATCCTCAATTTAGCCCCTGTGCCCAGAGCAGCATTTGGCACGTGGTCAATACCCATGAAGAAGGGAGGCATGGATCATCTAGCCCCGTACCCCACAGCTTCAGGGCACCCCAACACCAGTAGACATAACTCTGTGTGGCTGGCTAAGATGATAATAGTCCATCTTGCCTGCTGCACTCTTACCATTAGAGAAGGAGTCTCTGCAAAAGGGGGCGGGCCCTCACAGGACCGGAACCAGGTGCTGGCACCACTTTCCCCACCCCCACCTGCTTGTAATGACCTTGGTCCTCAGCTTCCAGCATGCCATGGGCCGAACTTCCTGTGTCCAGAGCAGTGGAGAAACAGCGAGGTGGATAAATATGCTGGATGGAGTGAAAGAGGAAGGGAGAGACCTGTCAAGGAGAGATGCCCGAAGAGGAGACACGAGGCTGAGAGATGTGGGAAGCTGGTCCTGATCCTGGGAAGAGATCACAGCAGCCATTGTCTTGACTTCAGGGTGCAGTAGATGTTTTGTTTATTCCCAGCTCTCACTCCTTTCTTTTTTTCTTTTTGAGACTAGGTCTCCCTATTTTTGCCCGTGGAACCACAGGCTCTCATTGTCCGGGGTACTACAGACTCAAGCAATCCCCAGCCTCAGCTTCCCAGGTAGCTGGGATTACAGGAGTGCACCACCACGCCCAGCTATTTTTTTTGGAACTAGGTCTCGCTACGGGCCCCAGGCGGGACTCAAACCACGATCCCTAGCCCCTTCATAGACTGAAGCTTACAAGCATGAGCCACCGTGCCCGGCTCTCATTCCTTTCTTGAGGTTCCCTGCCAGCAGGTGACCTAGACATGTGGCGAGCTGTCAGGTTTCAGCACCCAGCTTTGACTCAAGGATGTTTAACTGGACATTAGGGAGTTTTAGTGGAAATCCTTTTTTTGAAAAGCTCTCTTTCTGTCTCTCTGTCTCTCCTGTTTCTCTATCTCTCTCCTTTGTCTCTCTCTCTCTCCTCTGTCTCTGTCTCTCTCTGTCTCTCCTCTTTCTCTTCTTCTGTCTCTGGCTCTCTCCTCTTTCTCTGTCTCTCTCCTTTATCTCTCTCTGTCTCTCCTCTTTCTCCTCTCTCTCTCTGCCTCTCTCCTTCTCTCTGTCTCTGTCTCTTTCTATCTCCTGGTCTCTGTCTCTCTCCATCTCCCGCTCTCTCCCACCCCCAAACCAATTGACAATATTTCCCACTAAGAGTCTCCTTCCTTTGCCTCTGTGTGATGGGCCATCATGGCCATCGCCCTCCTTTAGAATGTGCCCCTTAACACTTTAGGGCCCTTTGGTTTCACACTGGACTGACCAAGCACTTCCTATGGATTCAATTTACTTTGTCTTGCAACAGCCCCTCCTACTTGCTGCTAATGCTGAGCCTCCAAGTCAGGAAGTTTGTCCATGACCACAGTGACTAAGCAATGGAAAAGATGCCCAGTCCAGGTGGGCTGGCCCAAGGGACATGGACGGACATAATCTCGGCCATCCTGGTGTCCATGGAAAAATACAGCAAATGCCCTCTAGAGCCACAAGTGAGGAAGCAGAGCCAGGGAAGTGGGGAGGGAAGAGAACAGGACTGGCCTGATCCAGCTGCCAGAAGCACATGCACTTTGCCTCCTTTTCATTAGCCTTGTCACCAGGGGTGCTGGCAGCACTCGGCTTTCCTAGCCACCATCTCACATCTTCATTCTGCATGTGTAGGTCTGATAGCAGATGAGTCACTCTTAGTTTTGGCTTCCTAATAGTACCTACCGTGAATGCCATGCACACTTGTGTCAGCGCTGTATTAATCGCTTTCTGTTTATTCCTAAAGTATCTACAAAGTCAACATTGCTGTTGTCGTCAGCTGCGGGGGGAGCTAAGTTCCCCATCTCTGAGCCTGCAGAGTTACATGTGTCCTGGACCCCTTGCTCGTGTCCAGAAGTCTCTTGAGACAGCCCCCCCAAGGCCGACTTGCCCAGTGGAGACCAGGATTTTAAACCAGCTTGGAAAACTCAAGCGCCCTCCCTCCCTCTCCACCATCTCCTCTGTTTTAATTCCAGGCCTCCCAAGTAGCTTTCACTGGCATATACTTTAAGAATATCATTTTTTGTTTTTGCTTTTGATTGCAAAATTAACACCTGCTATTGGAGAGTGTAAACCTGTGCTATCGATGTGACACACATGGATACAGAACTAACTACCCTCATCTCCAGATGGAACCTTTGCTAGATGCGTGATGTGTGTCTCTCCTCTGAAGACTATCTTTGAGCATAGAGAACATCATGCCTGAGGGAAATGCAGATCCTACCTAGCGCACCTGATCCAGGATCCTGAGAGGTCTCCGACGTAACAATGTCTTCCCTAATTCACACTTACCATTAATATTCACTGTATAATCCAACATATCCGCGGGCATTTAAGTTGTCAAAAACAAGATTTAGTCTTAATTTTGGAGAACTGATTGAAGGTACAGATTCAGCCTAATAGTTGTTCGAGCCAATACACATGCGTGCACATACACACATACACAGATATGTTTCTTGATCTATCTTTTAAAATATTTGCTAACAGCTTGCTTTACATCAGCTACCACCAAACTGAGGGTGATTCTGAGTTGCCTCATTTAATCTCCACGAAACCTGAGGCAGCAACATCACTGTGCCCATTTCACAGCATCCTTACGCTCAGAGAGGTCAACCATGCATCCCACTACCTCTAGAAGCAATGCACCTGCAGACACTGTCCTCGATGTGGAGCTCAATATCTCAGCTAATTTAGACACTTGCCACTGGTCCCTGTCGCTGCATGGGGGGTGGGGCTGGGAGTTTTGTGCCATCTTTTTTTGAGCCTCTCGCTCTCTGGTCCAAAGTAACCAGCTCTGGGTATGTTTAAAAATGCAGTTGTGATGCTGATGTGCATTTCCATTGTGCTTCCAACTGAGAGCATTTTTATGCACAGAGTTTCATTTCACCCACCAGAAATGAGAAGGGGGCATGGTTATCCCACTGCCCACCCTGCCCTGGACCACTCAGCTGATCGCCCACAGAACCTGACCTGAAACTCACAACCTCCATGCTCATTCCTCCCCACAAGACACGATCCCAAACCTTCACGCAGAGACAAATCAGGAACAAAAACACATGTTCACAGAAGAGCTGGGCTTGAGTGCTCATAGCCATTGAGTTCACAATAGCCCCGAATGGGGAACAACCCAGAGGCCCTTTCGAGGGCTGAGAGACTGGACTACCTGGTGCATTTACAGCAAGGAACACGATGCGCCAATTGGGAGAAGCCAAGAACAGCTGAAGCCATTTGCAGGACACAGCCTGTCTTTGAGATGATGCGCGAAAAGCCAGAAAACCAACCTGTTCCATGCTGTATGGCTTTCTACAGAACACCCTGGAAGTGACAACATGGTTGCGATGGGAAACTGCTTGCTGATGGATGACCAGTGATGGGGTAGGTGGAAGCAGGAGGGAGCAGAACATGGCTATGAAAAGTAGACACACAGGTGTCTGTGACCGTGGTGCTCTGGTCTGTGGGGGTGGGCACAGGACTCCCCCCCGCCAGGGGGTGAGGCTGTAGTGACCCACAGCACAAGGGCAAGTGCAGGACAGGGGTGGCCTGGGAAGATGGGCGGGGTGAGGGGTCAGTTGCATAGTGATTCCAGGGAGGAAATGGGTCCAAGTCTCCTACGGAGTCCACTGTCTTGTTTCCCGCCACCGCTGATACACTAGAAATTCTCTCCATAAAAAGTATGTAATAAAAATACAAATAAAGGAAGAGGATCCTGGGCGCATGCCCAGAGCAGGCTCACGACTTTTTCGGGCAGGTGAATAAGACCCCTGTGACCCTTTCTGTTCATTCTCTGACTTGTTCTGGCGTTTCCTGTCTTTGGCCACTTCTGTAGTCTCGCTGCTCTTGCTGTGCTGGTCCCGTGGCCGCCACTGCACTGTCTTTTATTTTATTTTATTTTATTTTATTTTTTTGAGACTAGTTCTCATTATTTTTGCCCATGGAACCGCAGGCTCACATTGCCCGGGGTACCACAGACTCAAGCAATCCCCAGCCTCAGCTTCCCAGGTAGCTGGGATTACTGCCACATGCCACCACGCCCAGTTATTTTTTGTGGACTAGGTCTTGCTATGTTGCCCCGGGCAGGACTCAAACTGCGATCCACAATCCCAGCCGCACTCCATAGGCTGATGCTTACAGGCACACGCCACCGTGCCCGGCCACTGCCACTGCCTTTTAGCCCTGCTCCCACGCGCACGGGTGCACACTTACACAGGTGCACACCAGGCTCAGTTGCTCACAGTGACAGGTGCCCGTGCTCCATCCCGACCATGTCCGCAGGAGGCCCCCCGCATAGGTGGCAGGTGGTAGCCACAGAGGCTGGTGGAGGGACACAGGCTGAGGACTCATTCACCCTGCAGAGCAGTGCCATACACGCTCGCCCTCCAGGTCACTGGCTGGTCGGCACCAATACTCCGGGCAGCTCCACTCAGAGACTGGGGTTTGGGGGGAGGTGTGGGGCGGGCTTGGAGGATCAGAGCAGGTAGCTTCAGGAGGAGTCACCATGCAAGCCAGGAGCCCAGCACGATCAGATCAGAAAGTCGCGTTCCCCTCCCCCTGCACCCTATTCATCCCGGGCACTTCCTTCCCAGAGCTGGAAGAGTTTAGCTGCAAAAAAGGGGAAAGATGACAATGTCGCTTCAGTGTTTGTTGATCTCACATACCTGCTACCAGCTGCGGGTTCATGGCGCCCACATCCCAGAGGTCTCCTGAGGTCTTTTCATGTTTCCAGCTCCCAGAGCCACTAGCTCAGTGGGGGAGGGGCATCTTCCTGCTCTGGGGGGGTGGGGGGGCACGTGTTTCTGGCTCTGAACCCCAAGCACGAGGCAGGGCTTGGCAGGAGCCTGTTTTCTGCTGCCTCTGCAGCCGGCAGCAGCGGCAACCTCCACATCCGAGCTGCAGGAGCGCTCATCAGCAGCTCCCATTAACCTTGGTCCCTGCTTGGGGTTAGCTGGGGATGCTGCGAGCTCTCGGGTCCTGGAGCAGGCATGGAAGAGGATGCGCCCTGGGTGCGTGGCTCACCTGGGCACCCCCGCTTGCCCGGGTGGTGTCCGGGCCAGGCCAGCTCCCGGAAGGGCCGCATCTGTGCCCGGCCGCTCCTCGCCCTGCATCCTCGTTCTTGTGCAGAATCAGCTCATGGTGATGCCATAGGGGAGGCAGGGTGTGAAGAGCTGGGCCCTGGCTGTGGATACACCTGGGAAGAGCCCGCCAGGCCAGACATGGGCTTCCAAGGACTTCCAGGAAGCCGGTGCTGAAATCATCCCCAGCTCGGACATGCAGCGGCCGGCACTGGACGGCTGCGGCAGACCACGCCCTCCCGCCAGGTGGACAACAGATGCTTGTGTCTCGCTCCCTCGCTGGCTGAGCTGGAGCTGAGGGCTTTCTAAGAATGGCCCGCATTGAACAAACAGGCAACAACAAGTGCTGGCGGGGATGCGGAGAGAAAGGAGACCTCTTACATGCTGGCAGGAATGCAAACTGGCCCAGCCACTATGGAAAGCTGCGCGGAGGACCTGCAAAGTAATGAACATGGAACTGCCATTTGACCCAGCAATCACTCTTCTGGGGAACCTACCTAAAGGAGACTTCAGTGTGGGTACAAAGGGACACCTGTGTCCGGATGTTTACCGCAACATTATTTATAACTGAAAGGACATGGAAACAACCCAAATGCCCAAGAGGACAAACGAATGGATGAAAACGATGTGGTCTCTATACACAATGGAATATTACACATCGATGAAAAATGACAAATTTGATGAATTCACAATAACATGGACGGACCTAGAAGAAATCGTATGAGCAGAAACAAGTCAGAAAGAAAAAGACAGAAACCAAATGGTTTCAGTAATATATGGACAACCAATGGGGGAAGGGGGAAGAGGGCCAGCTGGAGCGGCCAGGGAGGGGAGGTGGTGGGGGACCCCCAGGGACTACAATGATGTCAAATCTATATATAAATAAGGTATTTATATAATAAAAATAAATAAAATAAACGATCCTTCATTAAGAGCCACCGTTTTCCACCCCTGCCAGTGCGTCCACAGAGCAAGACCCCCGGGTGGCCCCTGGTGCTCTCCACGCCCACAGCACCCAGAGCCCCCACCAGAGTCCTGTGGCCCCACCGCCCCACATCAGGAAGTGCAGGCCTCGCTGGAGCACATGAAGATGTCCAGCCTCCTCAAGAGTGGCTGTGGCCACCATCCAGGGTCATCATCAGACAGCTCCCAGGGGGCTGGAGCCTGCTGCCGAGCAGGATGCCGCGGCCCTTGAGGGTGCCCAGGTGCCCAGTGTTGACACAGCTCAGCGGAAGCGCCGTGCAGGCTGCCCTGAGGGTCCCGGTGGAGGGGCAGGATCCCCCCAGGACAGAGGTCACTTGCCCGGGGTCACACAGTCAGTAGGGCCTGTATAGCTTCAGGCCCAGCAAGGCCCTGTCTGGCCAGAGCGGCCCTTCTGGGGGACGCCTTCTGAGCGAAAGTGGCCGGGCACCTGCCCAGCAAGACTGGCGGTCAGTCCAGCACTCGTGGTCACTCGGCATGATGGTCCTCAGTGGGGGCTCTGCTGGCAAGGAGGCAGGGCCAGGACCCCCACCAGGCTGGGCTGGACAGCGGCTCCTGGCTCAAGGCTTCATGGTCTGGAAGGGACAGGTGGTTTCTGGCTGACTCCATGATGTTGAGCCTAGTGCCCCAAGTGCCCCCGGCCCCAGGGCCAGTGCCCAGGGCCGAGGCACCCAGCTCCCAGGGCCAGTACCTGGGACCAAGGTCCCCAGCTCCCAGGGCCAGTGCCCAGGGCCAAAACCCCCAGCTCCACGCCCACCCGTCCAGAGGCCTGCTCTCCTGCCCAGCTCAGGTTCCCGCCCCGAAGGACGGGTTCCCTTGTCCTGGGGGAATTTCCCTTCCCCTTCTCAGTTGAACTTGCCCCCTCTTCGGCTCCACACATCAAACCTTTGATCCCTGCCCCGTCAGACAAATCCAGCTTAATTGCCACCGTGGCCCAGGCGCGGAAATCAAAGGGCTGTTTGGGGAGGGCGGCCGCCACCTGGCATGGGGTCTTCCCCGGACCTGGGACACACAAAACCCTCCCAGTGGTGGGATTAGGAGCCTGGACTCCAGGCAGAGGCTGGCTCTCTGCCCGCGGGGGGCAGGGCGGGGGGGCGTGATGGGAGGGGGGGACCAGGCTGGCTTTTCTATACGAAACGCCTAGAGGTGTGCAAAATGAAAGCGGCTTTTCTCAAGAGGTTATTTAGCCACGTTCGTAGCTCAGCAATTGGTAAGCGGCCTTTCCACACACAGGGAGTTCGTAAGCAGGAGACATGTGAAGGGAAAAGAGATGGCCAATAGTCTAACAGCCAAGCCAAGACACATCCACACGGACAGCCAATGGGGAGATGGACAGGCTTCCTGCTCAGGGTCACCCAGGCTTGGGGACTGAAACCTGTTGCTCCGACAGCCAAACCATTTTTCACAATGGCCTGGGCAGCCTGGCGTCAAGCAGCGTTGGCAGACACTGAGTGAGATGAAACTGACACCGCTCAGGGCGTTTCCTTGGTGTTTCGCTGCCAATTAAAAAGGTGCGAACTTTTGACCCAACAGTTGCACTCCCAGACGCTGAGAACACCCGCACATTTGCAGCAGTGCATAGAACAGTGTGACCGGCGGCTGATGAGGGGGCAGTGGGGAGGGGTGCCAACAGGGAGAAATTGCCCGGATGATGTCTGCCTGGAAGGCAGGGGAGGAAAGATGCACCATGGGTGGAGTCTGCCGGGAGAGGATGAAAGCCGCCAAGAAAGTGGCATGGGGGGCTCGCCGTCACCGGCATCGGCCTGAGAAGGGTGACAGGCTGGAGCCCCCGAAGCAGGCTGCAGCCCAGAAAGTCAGCACCACGGGATCTGGCTACCCCAGGGAAGAGAGAAAATTATCGAGCATGGGCTTTGGTTTGGACACTGCAACTTTGGACCTTTGGAAAAGAGAGGTCAGCTCGCTGGCAAGCTTGGGACGAGTGTGCCTCCCAGAGAAGGAGGAGCCGGCGCTGCTGGAAACTGGACTTTGTGTCAAATGCTTGTTCAGGTCTGGAGTGGTGAGAAGACGCCATCTTGGAAATGTTTTGGGATGTGGAGACTGGATGGCAACTGGGATAAGATAACTGCACACGCATGGCCTCAGGGACTCTTGGTTCTCTCCTTGTTGTCTTAAGGAGTCTTGCGATGTTGCATGTGGGTGGAAGAACCCGGAGATGACGGGTTTGAATATCAGTTCCTCCCCCTGCTCTTTGCACTGGCTCCAGAAGGACATGCCTTAGACGGTCACGCAGCACCGAACATAGGTGCATGATGGCCCCAATGACATTGGCCAAAAGAATGACCCGTAGGACACCGAACGGTCCATTCAGCAAAGGCCATAGCAGGTTTTGTTTCCTTTAAAAGTGTGGAAAGTGGTCACTGGCATTGAAAGGATGTCTCGTTACATGACAGAAGCCGCAAATGACGTGTCCCACAGGTGAGGGGACACAGCAGCTACACTATGACAGACACGAGTGGACGTGCCGCGTTGGTGTGTGTCGATAGAAACACATATTAGACGCCAGAGACGATGTTAAGATGTAGATCGTGTCTATGCAATTCCAACACATGTGCTTATGCGTTTGTGCTAAATTCATGCCACCTCGGGTCTCAAGCTGTCACCCGGGTTGGCATCTCTGGAAGAACACACAATCTTGGGGCAGGGTGTGGGGCCTTGCAGGGACTCAGGGCAGGGGGGGAATCAATGAGATACTTTGAGTCCAGGTTCTCTTTTCCTTTGTCTCAACCTTCACTACTTTTCTAGTGATCACCGCTATTTAAAGTCTGTTTTAAGCCTAGATAGTCTAAGAGGTTATATCATTGAAAGCATGACGTATAAGCTTTTTGAAAACAAAGAAAACAGCTCCTCATGTGCCCCCGCAGTGAGGAGACACCCACGTGCTGTCTTCACCGATGTGTCTGTCCCTCGGACTCTGGCCTCACAGGCGGCCCCGGAGGCCCCAGGAGAAGGTGGCCCTTCTCTGCAGAACCGCTCGCCTGCCAGGACTCGCTTCCCTCTCAGCAGAAGCCTGGCCCGCGTCCCAGGTGCCATGTCTGCAGGGCCCCTGGCAGGAACCCATGGGCGCCCCCAGCTCAGCGCCCTCTGGGGGTAGGGGCACAAGACTTGGGCAGGAAGGGCAAGCCCATGGCACCTTGAAAAGGCAAAGCAGGGTCAAGCGGGGAGAAACCGGGAAGCTGACCTCCCATGGGAAACAACACGGAAGACAGCGGCCTCTGCTTCTGGAGCTCTGCTCACAGACCTGACCGGATGGCTTGGGACAAGCCGGCCGCCTCACCAGTTTGTAGTCAGCTTCACCTGTGCACCCTCTGTCCTGAGCTCCTCCTCTTCACCCCGCACAGTGCTCCTCCCCCGGTGCTGTGGGGCTGCCTGAGGGCCTTCCCACATGTTCATCTCACCCCAGTGGCCCAGGCCACACCTGCTCCTGGGTCTCCACGGGTCTCCCCAAGTGGCTCCTCTGCCTGGCATTGCCCCGCCTCCCACAAGGGCATCCTCCTACAAGGGTGGTCCTCCCACAGGGTGGTCCTCCCACTCAGATGATCCTCCCGCAAGGATAGCCCTTCCACAGGGTGGTCCTCCCACAAGGATGATATTCCCACACGGATGGTCCTCCCACAAGGGTGGTCCTCCAACAGGGTGGTCCTTCCACACGGATGATCCTCCCACAAGGATGATATTCCCACATGGATGGTCCTCCCACACGGATGGTCCTCCCACAGGGTGGTCCTCCCACTCAGATGATCCTCCCACAAGGATAGCCCTTCCACAGGGTGGTCCTCCCACAAGGATGATCCTCCCACATGGATGGTCCTCCCACAAGGGTGGTCCTCCAACAGGGTGGTCCTTCCACATGGATGATCCTCCCACATGGACAGTCCTCCCACACGGACGGTCCTCCCACAAGGATAGTCCTCCCACAAGGGTGGTCCTCCCACACGGATGGTCCTCCAACAGGGTGGTCCTTCCACATGGATGATCCTCCCACAGGGACAGTCCTCCCACAAGGACAGTCCTCCCACACGGATGATCCTCCCACAAAGATGATATTCCCACATGGGTGATCCTCCCACAAGGGTGATCCTCCCACAGGGTGGTCCTCCCACAGGGTGGTCCTCCCACAAGGATGATCCTCCCACAAGGATGATCCTCCCACATGGACAGTCCTCCCACACGGATGGTCCTCCAACAGGGTGGTCCTTCCACATGGATGATCCTTCCACAGGGACAGTCCTCCCACAAGGACAGTCCTCCCACACGGATGATCCTCCCACAAGGATGATATTCCCACACGGATGGTCCTCCCACATGGACAGTCCTCCCACAAGGGTGGTCTTCACACAAGGGTGATCCTCCCACAGGGTGGTCCTCCCACAGGGGTGGTCCTCACCCAGGTGGCTGAGATGGAACCAGGCTCCTGACCCTGACCTCTTGGGCCCTCATGTCCTGCACCCTCCTCAGAGCTGCCCCTTTCATCTGCAGGGCGCTTCTCCACACTGACCCTCGCCCCTGAGTCAGAGCCACAGGAACCCAAGTGCGTTTCCCAGGGGCATCCGGCGTCAGGCTCCGGGGACGCCTCCAGAACAGGCCGCGCAGCACGGGCCCGACCTGGACTCGGCCAAGCAGTCCCAAGCATCACCCGCAGTCCAGCTCATCCCTTCGCAAAGCGGCTCTGAAGTCCGCGTGGCCAGTCTCGTGCAGGCCGCGCCCAGCAAGGCAAAGTTGGTGTCCAAAACTGTCACCCCCCCAACAGCCCCCTGGGCCTCGAACCGAGTTTTTCCATCAGCCTCCGTGGTCAGCAGCTGCGGATTGTACACCCGGCCCAGGGGTGTGCGCATGCGTGAGCAGGCTCCCCTGCACCTGGGAGGAAGGGACAAGAGGGCGGCTTCCCCCAGGGTGGGAGGGCATGAGAGGGAGCAAGCCCAGGGAAAGAGGGACAAGGTTCCGAGGGGGTTAGGGACTCACCTGCCTCCCGGCGTCACCAATGGGCTGGTTGCACCACGTGCCGTACTCGCCACCAAGCTGCTCAAGGCCCCGGGCTCTGACAGCGCCTCTTCTGAGCGGCTCTGGCGGGCACAGAACACGGGATTTGGAGCCGCACAGCCCGGCCGGGCTTCCCCATGGGCTGACCCAGGAGCTGAGCTGCCCAGAAGGCAAGCAAACTGCTTCGGGGTTTCGCTGCGCCCAGGGAACCCCGCTTCCAGGCTTTGCTCAAGACCCTGCTCTGCTGAGGGCTTCGGAGCGGTCAGAGTTAGTGGGCAGAGGCAGCCAGCATCAAGCCACATGCTGGGGCTAGATGCCAGCTGCCGGAGGGCCCTTGCCAGCCTCCCTGGCTCCAGCCGCCTTTCTGGAAGGAACAGAATCCAGGGGCAGAATCAACGGGAGCCGAGACCTCTGCGCTCTGGAGGGGCACCCGGGCTGGCATTGGGGCTGACTTTGGGGGTGACCCATCATCTCTCTGGGCCTCAGTTTCCTTGTCTGTCAAGCCGGGCTGGTACCTTCCCCAGAGGGTGCGGCTGAGAAGGCAGAGGGGCACGGCATGAAGTACACAAGGCCGCCGAGTGCCACATGCCATGATTATTTATGAGTGCCCACGCGCTGCCCCACGACGGAGTCTCTGCATCTCAACGCTCCCCTCTCTTCCGCGGGACGCCCCCCCGCCCCCATGCCTCCCTGTGTGGGACGCAGCCTCCCCTTACTGGTGTCTCAATTAGCACATCCTTTGACCACCCCCCCCTCCGAGAATTCCAGGCCCTTTAATCCAATGCAAGAGGCAGCTCTCGGGCCATCATCTTCAAAGAATAAGAATAAAATTTGGGGACCAAAATGATGCCCGTTGGGATCGCTTCTGTGGAAATACTTGGGCATTCCTTTTCATGCCCTATTAAATAATTAAAATGTTTCTTTGCTGCTTTCAATGTTAGTTATTTAAACCCCAGTCCTAAGCCCCATTAGCAACCTTATTAGCACAAAACTTTCTTTGCCAGTTGGATTAGTTTTATAGATTTTTGCTTCGAAGGAACGCGGCCCGGCAACTTCAAGTGCGCGGCTATGGTTAATGTCCTACAACCCTGCGAAATAGGTTATATTTAAGCTGACACGATTAATGTTCCTCCCTTTAAGAGCCCGTTAGCTAATCGATGGCATCACGCGTGGGGGCTGCTGTTCACACATCGGACCTGCTGGACTGGCCAACCCCTAGCCATCATCCCATCCCCCCACCCTGGGTGGAAGAACCCCCACGTCCATGGGGCTGGACCTGCGGGGCCACCCAGAGACTCCTGTGGTGGGGGGGTGGGGCACAATCATGGTCAGGGTTCAGCTAAGCCCTACATGAGCTTGCACCGACCAGGTAGGTCACGGCCAAGCACGGCCACAGATCTTGCCGAGCTCAAGCGACCAGGAGCGTCTTCCCAAGACAACTTGGGGTTGTGCAAAATCCCCGGCAGCCCAGGCGGCCCTGGAGCTTGGAGACCAGCTCTGTCTTTGCGGCCGAGGGAAGTTGTCTGGGTGCCCTGGCCCCCCGCTGGGTCTATTAGGTCCCCCTCGTGGTGGCTGTTCCGGGGCATTTCGCGGCGCCTAAATGTGCTTCATTTCAAGTAACATTAGCTCCCGTGTCTGCTCAGCGCCGACCCATTCTTCCCAATTACACTCATCCCCACCGAGGCCGTCTGCCGGGTGGGGGCTTCCATCAGAGCGAACGGCACCCCGAATGCAGAGGGGAGAGACTGCCGTAAGGAGGGGTGTCCCAGTGAGTCTGGAGGGGGAGTGGCGCTGCTCTTGTGCTTGTTCCTTCCAAGATGGTCCCGGAGCAGAGCCCCCGGCGGAGGCTGGACCCCAGGGCGGGTTTGCCGGAAGGCCCTGGAACCCTGAGCAGGTGGGGTCTGGGGAAGGGGGCCCCCGGCTATCGGCCCCCCGAGGACAGCAAGGCAGGTACCCGGGCCCCTGGGGTCTTGGGGAGCTCGGGGCAAAGATGCCAGAACACGGCTCAGAAGTCCCCGAAGCAACCAGAACCGGGGGGCGGGTCCATAGTGAGGCTGGAGGAGGATGCGAGAGCTAAGGCGCATCTGGGGCGAGGATGGGGGGGGCCAAGGCCCCACGGGGAGGGAACAGGGCCTGAGGTACAGTGACAAGACCCCGCCTGGTGACTTCCGAGGACCACCCAGGTGCTGTCTCCAAGAGGCGCTGTCTTGGCAGCAGAGCCCAGCAGCCACGCCCTCACACACCCAGCTAAGGGCACAGAGTGACCGGTCGCTGAGGCCAGGGGCGGCCCGGTCTGAGGAGCACTCTGGCTCCAGAGCCACAGATGCGCTGGGCAGCCGGTCCGGACCCCCGCCCACTCCTGACTGGCAGCCTTCAGCACGGGCCCTGGGCAGGCCGCACGCGGCAGACACGCAGGAGAGGCAGCTCAGCGGGCCCGCTCCTCATGGCCTGGCCACAGCCGGCCCTCTGCCCGCTTCGCTGAACGGGCAGCCACTCCATGGCAAGGGAGAGCTGGCACCGCTGCTCTGCCCATGGTCAGCGTCTGGAAAAGGGTGGACGGGCAGCGAGCTCCAGGGGGACTCCGGGCACACATCTGAGACCTGGGGTACAGCCAAGAGACAGGTGGGCAGAGGCAGGTCCGGCTGCTCTCAGGGGACCCCGGGTCTGACGTGAAACTGCCTCCCCCGGACCCTGCAGGTCTCGGCATCCGCCCAGCAGGTTGGAGCTGGAGCCTTGCGAAGGACTGGGCCGTCAGACACCTCGCGGAGCACAGCCTGATGGGCGTCAGGACAAGGACTGACCACAAGCAGCCCCTGCTTCTCCCCCACCCCATGCCCCGTCCCCTGACCTGGCCTCCTGCCAGGCTGTCCTGCTTCCCCAAGAAGACAACCAGGACCCTGACGGCCCCTCCCAGGGGTGGAGCATGCAGCTGCAGATGTCTCCTCCAGGCCCTCTCGCCTGGTCTGGCCCACAGACCCGCCGTTTCCAATGTGCCCACGGTGAAGAACAGTGAAGTCTGCCCCTGAGGCCAGTGAGGAGGGGAGGCCAGCTGGGGAGGAGCCGAATTCCCTCTCCTCTCCGGGGGACCAAGGCCATGTTCAGAGCAGTCTCAGACTCCCCAAGACGACCAGGCACAAGCCCCAGGATGAGGCTTGCCGAGACCTCCCGCTCCCTCCCACCCCCTCCTGCTCTCTGCCCCCCCATTCTTCCTCCTTCACTCTCATTTGTACTGTGGAAACAGATGCTCTAGAGGGGTGTTGGAGCCCTGGCGGGAGCCCCCGACTACCTGGCAGCTGTTTCCCTGCCCTGTGCTACATGGACCTTTTAAATCCAGGTGTATAGAAGGCCCAGGCGTGCAGCTGTTTAATGCGGGTTTATTGTAAAGTCACCATCGGAAGTGACCCCTGTTTTCTTGGGGTGCTCAGAAAGCGAGGTCTTAGTTGGCCAAATACCCCACCCGGCTTCAGAGCAATGCTGCCAGGTGCTGGCGAGTTCCTCAAGGCTGCAACTGTCTACAACTTTCCTAGACTTTTAATCTCCTCTAATTCGTCAACAACAAGCCTGTGTGACTGTTGAAGTCAGGGAAAGTGTAGGCTGGAAATAAAAGGCAGCGGTTTGAAGTCCTGTAGCAGTGGAAGGAAGGCTCTGGGAGAGACTGCTTCGGGGTGACAGAGCAGAACGCCACCCAGTCAGGGAGGTTCTGGCCATCTGCTGACTGGCCTGCGGGCGAGGGTGTCCACCCCATCACAGCGGAAGTGGAGGCTGGGGTGGGCCCCCTGCCTGGGTTCCGTCTCCCAGCCCAGAGGACCAAGGAAGTAAGTGCCACTTCCAGAACGTTCCATGCCAGGCTCGTACATGCTCAGCCCCAGGTCTCCCACATCACCAGGCCTGGTCCTTGGCAAGAACAAGAGCCCCCAAGGCACTCTGGAGAGTGCTAAGAAGACCATGCTGGGCTTGAGTTTACTCACTGAAAATGTGACTTGCGCACTCAACTCTTCTTGTGCTGCAGGGTAGTGATGCAGTTAAAAATTACACTGGTGCCAAAATGCCCTGGTGGGTGGGGTCTGACAGAAAGACCTGTGAGAGAGAATATGGAAAGTGGGAATAGAGGGTGTAGAAAAAGGGAGGAGTGAGGAGAGAGGGAAAGGAAGGAAAAAGAAATGAGAATGGCAGACTGAGAGAACAGGCCCACGTGGCCTGACCAGGGGAAGTCCCCTGGAAGAGTGATCTGGAGGTGGCAAGGAGCCATGGTGAGAGAGCAGCCATGACAGGAGTAGCTGGTGTAGAGTTGGATGCCAGAATGGCAGGCTGGGGGTGACCAAGGGCTACTGAGGGTAGCCCTGGTGAATGTGGCCAGACGCTGCCCAAGGAGGGCCTGGAGCCATAGCAAGGCAGCAGATTTGGGAAGCTGACTTTGCATCAGCATCTCTTGGAGCTGTTTGAGAAGTCTTGGAGAGGTGGCGTGGCTCGTAATGCTGAGAGAGAAGAAGCAAAGAGAAGATGCATTAGAAAGACTGGACTTCGCAGTGCCTACAAGGGGCGCCATCTTGGACATGTGTTTGGGACTTTGGACTAAATGCTGATTGGGGTGAGACTACTAGCCATTTGTGGCATTAAGGACTCTTCATTTCCTGGTGGTTTTTGCCCCTTTTGACCCGATTTCACTTGCAGCCTTCCCTGCTCGGTCTTCAACAGCCTCACTCACAGTGTCTGCACGGAACTGAGGTGACAGTGACTCCCTGGCAGCACCCCTGCCAGCAGCAGGGCCGGGAAGCCTGCAGCTGGGCTCCTCACACTTCTCTCCAGGAGCTCCACCCTGCCAGGGTGCCCTCTTTGCAAGAAACCCGAGACGCACCACCCTCAGCCCTCCCACATCTGTCCACCTTCCCAGACACCCTGGCACATGCCGAGTCCCTGGTGCTGGTCACATCAGCACCTGACCCACACCTGCTCGTGCTGGCTGGGCTCCCAACCGTCCCCACTGCACCAGCACCAAGCCTGGCCAGTACCAGGGTGACACCTGGGTGAGCTAATGAAGGAACAATCGCATTGCTGTGCCCTGTGAGAGAGGTGGGGACGTGACCATCACCAGAGAAGAGACGCTCCCTCTGAGCTGTCCAAGGACATGTGGGCTCACCCAGGAGCTCAGCCCCACGGGGTCCACTCCTCTCCCTCCTGCAGGCCCCCACCTCCCCAAGACCTAGGGACTGGTGACCCCGCCATGCTCCGGGCCACGAATAAATGAACTGGTAAACGTGTGAATGTCACTTTGCTGGTTCCTTCCTGTGAAAAGCCTGTGGTTCGAAGGCCCTTCAAAGCAGAGCATCGCAGGAGAATGTCACCTTTCAGCAAACTGTGAACAACTCGGAATGAAAACGAGCCATCGAGATGCATGTGAGTAGCTCCCAGCACCAGGAGACGTGGCTGCAATTAGTACTTGTCTGAAACGAGCACTTTTCCTTCAAATCTCAGAGCCGCAAATCAAGCAGGGAGGGAGCCAGCTGTGTGGGCATGGAGTCGCCCCCCCCGTGGCACTGGAGTGGGCACCCTGGTGCCCTCACTGCCCTCTGCCCCTGCTGATGCTTGACTGCGATGCCGGAAAAATATACACAAAAGCCTTTTCTTCCAAGTCTGGTTTCTGCAGCAGGCAGGTGGCTGAAGTCCCCGGACGCCCTTTCCAGGTCCGGGCAGGACCACCACAGGCCGCCACAGCATTGCCTATCTTGGGACCAGGGGGGCCTGGAGCATGGTCACCAGTGCGGGGTGGCCTGAGGCATCGGTCAGCACAGCCAGCGGCCACCACACTCATCCCACCATCAGCGCAGGCCAGGGACGGACCAGGACCTCACTTCTCTGATACTCAGTTTCTGCCCAGCGCTCGGAGTCACTGCCCTCACCCCGTTTTCCAGAGGGGGACGCCAGCTGCAGAGGCACCTCTAAGTCAGGAATGGCGCAGCCAGAGGCTGGACTGGGATCCGTCTCAGCTGCCGTCTCTGCTCCGGGTCCACACGGCAGAGGCAGCCTACGGCACAGGACAAGGGGAGCTGGCCCCAAGATCGGGGGCCATGCCTGTCTGGAAAGGGCGAGTCCATGCAGGACCCCCCCCAAAAAGTGAAAATGGTGCTAAAACCGTCCGTCACCGCAGCTGGAGCCGCGCCTGCGCGCCTGGACACTGTGACCCCAAACATGTACAACAGTGCCGTCAGGAGGACCTGTGCCCTGCGCGAAGGCGACGGCCTGGCCATGCCTGTCCAGCTGTGGGGCTGGATGCTTTGAGCAACAGAACAGGCGGTCCCAGAACTCGGGGTCATGTGAGCCTGTCTGGGGGTACCAGGGCAGGTGCAGGCCTGCAAGAATGGGTATGATGTCAGATGTAGTAGGAAAAGGGGGTGCCTGGCAAAGGGCCCCCCCAGCCCCCAGGGACACTCAAAGCCAGGCAGATGCTCCGCCGGAGGGAGAAAAGAGTGAGGATGGCCAAAGGACAGAGCCCTTGAGTGACCGGTGAAGGGACAGGGGTCCCCTGGGAAATCGACTGGGCGTGGTGGGGCTTAACTGGCGTGGCAGAGACTCGGGAGTCACGGAGGGCTGGAGGCAGCCCTCTGAGCGGGGCCTCCCACTGGCGCGGGGACCCAGGGAAGGAGGAAGCCGAGGGCCTTATTGAGAGTCAGGAGCCATCAGAGGAGCCGCAAGATCCGCCGTTGATTGTAATGAGCCTTGAAGTGCCCCTCGGCACCTGCAAGCCGCCCCCAGGGCCCTGATGTCTGGGCCTATTTCAGGAACTCGGCTTTGCAGCTCCAGGGTGTGACTTGGGGGCACCGCTGAGTGTCTGCATGGACGGGAAGAGTGAGCGGTGGGTCCGGAGCAGGGGCATCCGCTGCCCGCAAGTGCTGCTCAGGGCCGGTGCCCGTGCAGGGTGTGCCCGGGGCCAGGTGTGCAGCGGGGACTGACCCACCAGAACCGCCCCCTCTGCAGCCTGTCTTCCTTTGGGGGGTCTTCCTGCCGGACCCCCCCAGGAAGGCAAGGGGGGGCAGGGAGGAGGTAGGACAGTAAGCATCAAGGACTGAACGGCTCGGAGGAGAGTGTGGCCATGGCATGCAAGGCAACACTCTCGAACAAGGTGTTTCCAGCTCAGAATCTCCAGGCCCAGGGCATGGGCCCCAAAATGGCGCGGCCTGCAGAAGCTGGGTTCCTCCCCAGCCACCTTGGAGGTGGCCATGTTGAGTCCATGAATATCTGGAGGGGCTGCTTTGGGCAGTAGATGTCACCTTCAGGTCACGTGGACTCCAGGTGGCCAGCAAGGTGACAGCAAGGCCACAGCAGCAGGGGACAAAGATCACTCCGTGGGCCCTGTGGATGGCCCCAAGGATATGTGGAGCTTCTGGGGGAGATAGGCACCTAGTTTCCTGCCGTGGCAGGAAATGGCCACGTTTGTGTGCATCCAACGGCCTTGTGTCCTGCTCCCCGGTCACTACAGTCTTGAGCATAGAGGCCCTGACTCTGGAGGACTTTGGCTTTGGGGAGGGGTTGCTGGTACGTACGTCTACCATTCGGAGAATGTTCTTGGGGGGGACACAGTTCTGTGTCAGAGGCAGGGATTCCTAACAGCCAGACATGCTTTAGCTCCCGTTGCTCTAAGCACCCCAAATTCACTTGAAGGGATCGGGGTGGAAGGGTGTGACCCCCAGGGCCACCATGAGAACCAAGTGGACAGTGGGTGGAGAGTGGACTAGAAAGGGATCATGCTTGGTCTTGAACATCGAGCAGGGAATCCTTTTCGTTATCGTCGCTCTGATTACCAACATTATTATCAATATATATTATCAATTATATGGCCAATGATATAGACTATCATCTGTATATTATTAATAGATATTATGAATCCATCATTAGCCACAAGATCTTTGAAAGATGCTTTTGATGGTTTCAAGTTCAGAGAGCAAAATAATAGTCCAGTCACACGAGAAGGTGTTTTGTGATCCGCTGGCAAGCGCACCCCTTAGAGGCTGGGACGCCAGCAGGCTGAATGTGGAACCCCGGGATGCATGAAGTTGCACAATGGCTCTTCGGGTGTGTTGCTTCCCATTGAAGACTCACAGAAGCAGTGCCTCCCTCCTTGGGCAGGAGCTGAGACTCGTCCTCTCCAGGGAGGAGCTCCTTGTGAAGAAAGCTCCTAAAGGAGCTTCGCTTTCCTCAAAATTTAAATTTGGCTTAAAGTGATTCAAGCCAAAATTGTGATAAGTAGTTGTTTAATACACCAATAAGCAAAAAAGACCAGTATTGTTAAACTTTTATTAACTCATTGTTTTTGTAGCATGTGTTATCTAAATCATCTTCCTTACTCGTTTTCTTTCTTCTTTTCAGTGGTTGATGCTTTATTAGCAATGTGACCGGTCATTATATGACACCCGTGATTACGACACCCCTTCTGAAGGGAAACCCCATTTCAGCAGCAGCAATTCGCTCCCTCCTCGTCCATCCCAACCAGACTCGAGGGGACTTTGAAATACAAACGGCCCAGGAATTGCCCTTCGCCCCCACTCCTCATCTCTCCGGCTCTAAGCTGCTCCCCTGGTAGCCCTATGGGGGAGGGGACCAATAACCCTGAGGAAGGTTCTGCAGAGGAAGTGACTGTGACCGGTAGCCAGGGTGTGCAAGGCACGAGCGTGGAGACCACTGCCACGTGGGATGCCACCTTGGACCCAGAAGCTACAGTGTGGCGTCTCAGGATCTCTATTTCTCTGGCTTCCATCATGCATTGCACCTGTGCATGGGGCCATCTTTGGGGGCATGGAGGAGGTGCCAGTTTGGTCCGAAGGAGAGCACAGAGGTGGGCAGAAGGGCTGGGAATCCTCTCAAGGGCAAGTTGCTGTGGGTCCCCTGAGGGTATTTATGTAAGTCCCCTCTAGAAAGGAGAATGAACCTGGCTGCCTCCAGCCACTGCATCACTGCCCGGAGCCCCAGAGACAAGGCCCCGTGGGTCAGCCTATTATTCTGTGGCCAACCAACCCCGGGGGCCATTGTTGTGGTGGCTGCAGGATGATCTGGTCTGTCTTTTGCCAGCTTTGTGGTTACTGGAAGGCATAGCTCACCAGGTTCTGCCGTGCCCTCACCCCCTACCCTTTATTTAGGTCTACCCTTTATTTAGGTTCCCTTACAGAACCTGCAAGGTCAGCATATAAAGTTCTTGATCGGGATAGGCACTGGCGGATGGCTGGTCTGGCTGTCGTGTGGCCTCTGCCCCATCTCTGTGGCCTTCCTCTCCCCATGGAATGGGATGGTGCCTAGTTTGCACTGAAGGCGTCTCTGAACTGGGAATTCCGTATCCATGTGTGGAACCTTGTGGATGTATTTGTGACAGTTTGTCACTATAGTTGATCTCACAGCCCTTAATTCCATGGATCCAGAATGTTCATTTGTTCTCAGCCTTTGTTCTTTCTCTTCACCTCCATCTTCAAGTGTATCTGCCTTTAAACATAGCCTGGGAGAAATGCTCCCAATGCCAGAGACTGAAGTACAGAGCAAAAAAGAAGCAAGATGTAACAGAGGTTGGGGCGGAGAAGGCAACCAGTAGAAGGAGGAGGCACTGAAAGGGTCCAAACATGCAGGAACCAGCTGCCTGTAACAAAGATGCACCTGGAAAACTAAGCACAGACCCTTGTGTCCCAGGAATACACGTCTCCACCGTGAAAAGGAAATTGCTCCAGGAAAGAAAAGGAAAAATCCAATGGACTGAAAATTGACGAACAACTGGCTGTGAGAGAGGAAATGGAGTGACCACAGAGGGGTACAAAGGGAAAGAGAGGGAGGAGGAATGCCCAAATGGAAAATAAATGTAAAAAAAAATCTTATAAAATAATTTTAAAAATTTAAAAACCAAAGACTGCAAGATAATTACTATAAAGGTTCCTTAGACCTAGGGGGCAGTGAACACCCCACATGGTTAAAGAAGCAGAAATCGTCCCTTTCAGAAAACACCCATGCCTTCAGGCAGCAAGGTCCGAGTTGGAGCTGTGATCATCACATCCAGGTTAAACCATCAAGTTATGTTTCCTTCACTTCTCTGAACCTCACTCCTGAATCTTTAAATGAGGACAGGAACCCAGGAGTAGGGCTGCTGTGGAACTTCAGTAGGCTATTGCATGGAGAATGGCGGGAATAGAGAAGGTACCAGGAAGTAGGAGTTCCCTTTAGTCACCTACCCTTTTAATGAGGACAACCTCATGCTTCAGGCAGAAGCTCCAACTTCTGACTCTCTCTAGTGTGAAGGCTCTATTTCTTTTATGGATTCTTGCTCCATGCCCAAAGGGGTGTTTCCATCACCAACTTCTTGGCACCTACACCCTACACTTCTCACATTTCTCACTTCTCACTCTCCCCATACTCCACCCTACTGGGTCATGGTCCAGGCAGCCTATGGTTATCACTGTGATTCACTGAAGAAAGCAGGTGGTATGTGTTTCTGCCTCATGGAAGCAGGTCGCTTGAATGCAGACCTTGTGTCTGACTCAGTGTCTTTCCTGTCCAGAATCCAGAGACAGACATGGAGCATAACAGACATTTAGTAAATACCTGCATGTGAGGAGATAATGACTTGACTTGGTTTTTATTACTAACAAGTGTCTTATTAAAATTTTGACTGCTACAGTATTTCTTTCCCCATAAAATTTCGTATCTCCTGACTTAGTTTAATAGCTCACAAAATTTTTCTTAATTCCTTTACTTTATGCATCAGTAATTGTTTATAATGTTACATATTTTATATTACCCAAGAGGAAGAGAGTGAAGAACACAGAACCAATATAACAAATTTTATACTAGGAAAGAAAGCAAGGTAAATAGAAATGAAGAACATTTATAAGTACAACACCACCAACAATTACAATAAATGTGAATGGGTCAAATCCCCCTATGACAAGATAAAGATTTTTCTGCATCTAGTTTTTCTTTTTAAAGGAAAATCTAAGAAAAATCTATTCATGTATGTTTATGAGCTATGCCTCTAAAACAAAATGATAGGGCAAGCCTGGAAATAGGCAGATGGAAAAAGAGAAGCCAGCAAATGTTTAAATAGAAAAGGTGAAGAAAAATATATATCGGACGACATAGTAATCCAAGTCAAAGCTATTAAATAAGACAAAATGGGATTTCAATATTATTAAATATTACACTCTACCAAGAAGAGTATTCACACATTTAGCAACAAAATTCCCTACTACATAAAACAAAACCTGTCGGAGATGCAAAGAAAAACTAATAAACTTACAATCATAATAGAAGATTTTAACACTTCTCTCTCAGATCAAATGTCACAGCAAGTAAACAAAAACTAAGTAAAAATATAAAAACTTGAACATGCCGTTTAACATGCAGTGCCAAATAAGAAATATAAGTCTTCTTAAACTTTCCTGACACATAAAGCAAAATTGAAGATGGAGTATGTGTCAAACAAGATATTAATATCTCCAAAAAAAGCAGAAAAAAAGGGAAAAGAAGATCTGACCATAGTATTTTTAAAAATAAAACAGTGGAAACAAAGAAACTAAAATGATCTCTCACTTAAACAGAAATACCCCTCTGTGCACCTCTTGAATTAAAAAAGAAAAATAAGACATTTTAGAAATAAAGCAAATAAAAAAGAAAACTACATAATGAATCACAAGAGATATATCCAAAGAAATATAGCTAAATTTAAAAAAAATCTAGCCATAACCACATTTAGTATAAAATAAAGTCTGGATAAAGGTAAATTAAATTTGTATTTAAAATGCTAGCATCTAATAGAATCAATCTAAATACATTAGAAGAAAAGTATGAATTAGTTTACAAACAGGAAGTTTTTACACAGGCGACAATAATGGAAATAAAAGCATTAATAGTCAATGCAGGTTATTTAAATATGTCAATAAAATAGTTAAATGTTGTTTGATAAGAAACCCAAAGTAAAAATAATAAAATAAACAATTTTTAAAATATTGTATAGAATTATAGAATCAGAAGACACTTCTCAAAATATATATTTGCTAGATATTTTTAATCAATTTGGAAAGTTTAAAGCTAGAGCTAATTACCACTCTCTCTATCTATCTATATTGCAATATTAATTTATGAGTGAAAAAATTATCAGAGGAGTCAAAAATGAGTAAAATAAAATTCACCCCTTTAAGAATGCTTGTCTTTCATCAAAATTAAAACCTTCTGCACTTCAGAAGACAGTTAAAGAAAAGGCACTTGACTGGGTGAAAGTACAGCTATAAGCATATAAGATGATTCACGTCCAAAATATACATGGAATTTGATGTGCTTACGACTAAGAAGGCAAGCAATATAGAAAAACAAAAGAACAAAAAAAGAGAGAGAGAGAGAGAGACCTGCATATATACGCACATGCAAGCCTTCAGTGTGACGAGTCATCAAGATGAAAATCCAGCGGTTGTCCCCGCACACCCAGCAGAAAGACCACAGCTAAAAAAAGGCTGACAATTTTATTTATTGGCAAGAATGTGGAGCAACTGGAATTTGCATGCATTGCTGATGGAAATGCAAAGTGTGGAAAACTTTGAAAAATGGTTTGGCATTTTCATAGAAAACTAAAAGTTAACCTATCCTACGACCTAGCAATCCCACTCCTGGATTTTTAACCAACAGCAATAAAAGCATATGTGCACATAAAAGCATAAGCACCCATATTTATTGCTGTTTTATTCAGAATAACCTGAAACTGGTCACAGCCCAAACGTCCATCAACAGGTACATGGACAAGTGATGACATAACCATGCAGTAAAATAATAGTCAGCGACAAAAGGAAACTACTCTAGAAGCCACAGCTTTGGTGAATTTCAGAAAATAGTGTGTTCATTGAAAGAAACTAGATGTGAAAGGATATCTCTTTTATGATTTCACAACATAGGATAAATCATCAAAGGATTCATATAACTCATTTCATCATTCATATAAATCAAATGTAAAATCAGCACTAATGAGTCAAAGTAGAATAGTGGGTGAGAATAGCCATATGTAGGGGGATTAGTTACAAAGGGGTGTAGAAAAACTTTGAGGTTAAAGAAAGTTTTATTTTTATCTTCATTCTATTGACATTTACATAAGTATTTATATATTTCAAGACTCGGGAAACTAAACACACTGGATATAAATCGCACCTCAGTAACGTTGATAAAAACAATCACCTCATCCCAAGTTTCCTAAGGGTGGATAGTCCCTTTCTTCAAAGAAGGAATTTCTGTGCTTATTAACTCTTCCAGAAGAGAGAAATAGAGGAAATCATCATAACTCATGCTGGAAGCAGATGGAACACTGTATCAAAATCAGAAAGGGAATCATCGAAGCATAGACTTACATCACTTACACATCTACATGTGAACATACGAGATGTTCATACTTGTATAAGAGTTACCTGTGTGATAAACAGGATGTTTTAAAGGACTAGCAAAGCAATGGGAACAGCTGACAAACGGTCAAGGGGAGATCACTATCCAGTGACTACATCACAACTTGCCTTAAAAACAAGTGAATTTGTCTTTCTGTTCTAGTTCACTTTAACCGAAAGCCAAATCTGTAGGAATAAACTCTGAAATCAGCAGTAGGAAAAAAAACATCATGTTTTTATTAAGTGTGGGATGGAAAGAAGTTTCTTTAAAAAATCTCAAAACTAGAAGTCACAATGTAAAAAGTTGCACATATAAATACAATAAGGTAAAATTATTGCAAAATTAAAAGACAAATTTAAGATGAAAGAAATCCTTGTAATTCAAGTAGCAATGTATTGATAGCCACAATATACAAAGAGATTTAAAAATCAAAAAGAAAAGTCTTAATTTCCACCCAAAGTGGCTTCCATACTTAACGTTCCCACTATAAGAGTCTGACCTCCTTGACCACACGCTTTCCAACAACGACACCATTAGCCATTTTTAATATCACTAATATCGATGAACTGAGAAAACAAAACCCACAGCTCATTAAATACTCTTTATCTCCCACTATTAAACTGATTACATTTTGTGTTCATGAACTTCTTCAGGCTTTCTACGGTGAGCTGCCTTTTATGTTTACATCTCATATTCATTTTTCTATTGTTATAGTTGCCTCCTTTCTATTAAGTAATTAAAAATTAAAAAACAGGATCTCAATAGATGACATTACATTCATACAGAATATTATGCAATTGGTGAAAATGATGAGCAGATTGTAAGATAGTGGGGAAGAGGTACAATAATTAGTGGATGACACAGTTTACATAAAAATATTTAATGTATTATGAAAATAATAGAAAAATCTGTTATGATAACAGGCAATCATTGAGGATGTATTTTGTGCTAGGTGTGCTCCTACTAAGAAGAATAGTAATAATAAAAATAAGTTGAATCCTCCCATCAATGCTGTGCTGTAGGCGATCACGCCATCCCCACTTTCCAGCTAAGGAAACTGATGCTTGGGGTCAAGAGTGACCCGAAGAAAGAATATGAGGCATCCAAATGAGGCCCAAGACAGCTCCCACATGTGTCTTTCCCCAGCTCATCAGAAGCCCACGGCTTTGGGGTCAACGGAAGGAGGATGCATTCAGCTTTACTGCTTGATTTCTTAGACTGGGGACTCTACGTGGAATGGACTCAGAGTTTAAGAGGGGAACAGGGTGGGCTGGAGCGTGGAACATTCCAGAGCCCGGAGGAGAGTGTCAGGTAGCAGAGCGGATGAATGGAGACAGGTGGGCCGGCAGGCTGGCTGGAGGGAGGGAAATGGGAGGCCTGCGGGGCTATAAAAGCATTTGTAGGGCTTTGTAATCCCAGATGGCCAACTCGCGGCCCCTGGGTGAAAAGTCCAGCGAGCAGATGTCCCTGCAAAGCAGGGCAACCAGGGTGCATTTAGACGCGCCCAAAATGGAAGTGTGTGCCCAAAGGTAACCCAAACCCTCCGGAGGCTGAGACTGGAAGCCACTTAACCCGGAGCTGCCTGGAGGTGTGTAATCCAAGCCAGCTGCAGAGCACGGCTTCTGGAACGCCGGGCACAGCCGTGCACAGCCGGTGCCAGGGCGTGAGGCCCTGTGGCCTTCTCCATGTGCAGGGGCCTGGGCGCCGAGGCCTCCTTCATGCGGGCCCGCCTTGGATAGCCCCCGCCTGCTGCAAAGACCCGAGGGCCTCTGAACACTTGGAGCTGGAGGTGAAGCTGTCGTGACCTATGTGCTCAGGCAGTCGACTGATGGACGCGGCCATGGGAGCTGGCCTGCCTTTGGGCCTGGTGTTGACGTGGACACTGCGGCTGACTGACCAAGCTCTGGCAGACTTGCCATCATCAAGACACTGTCAGGGACTGTGGTGGAGAGATCTAGTTGGATGCGTCCTCTCCAGCCAGCCTGGTCGTCCCCAATCCGTCCGAAAGAGCGGCCATCCGAAGTGACCAGTGCTGATGCTGTAGATGGTTAGAAAAGGAAACGTCTTGTCCAGCAGAACTGAAGCAGAAAGCAAGAGGGAGAGAGGAAGTTGAGAACGGGGAGGGAGAAGAGGGTAAGCATGGGGGAGGGGGAGGGCACAAAAGATTAAGATGGCTCACGGGTGATAAGGTGATGGGAGAAATCCGGGATAGACAATGATGTAATTTAGATGGATGGATGGATGGGCAATCAGTAAGAAAAAAAAAGCTAATGAAAAAGCTAATGATGAAAGAAAAACAGAGAGAAAAAAAGAGAGAGAGAAAGGAAGGAAGAAAAGGAAGGAAGGAAGGAAGGAAGGAAGGAAGGAAGGAAGGAAGGAAGGAAGGAAGGAAGGAAGGAAGGAAGGAAGGAAGGAAAGAAAGGAAGGAAGAAAGAAAGAAGAAAGAAAAAAGGAAGAAAGAAAGAAAGAAAGAAAGAAAGAAAGAAAGAAAGAAAGAAAGAAAGAAAGAAAGAAAGAAAGAAAGAAAGAAAGAAAGAAAGAAAGAAAGAAAGAAAGAAAGAAAGAAAGAAAGACAGAAACGAAGAAGGCTGACAGACCTGCACTGGGAATGGAGGCATCAACAGTGACAACATCCAATGTCTCTTGCTTTCAAGGCTATTACTAATGGCATTGAATATAGATACTCTTAGGTGAGACTTTAGTAATAAAAATGGTGCCATTGAATCCAATTTCTTTAACGCAAGTTCAAAGATTCTGCTTCCTCCAGCCTGATTGGTCAAGTCTTCTCTATCCCCATCATTTTTTTCTGATTCCCCCACTTGTTTATTCATTCATTTCCTCCAAGTTCTTCATGCCCAGGGCAGCTGACAAGCTTTTCCTAACTCCTGGGCATGGTATACTTACTTGGCAATTACCCTATTCAACTTTGCCTGTACCTGGACATCCAATAGGCAGTACCTCACATGGGTTAAATTTTTAATGTTAGTTTTAAATACAATTAATGGGGATAACAAAGAGGGCGGGAAACAATGTGGAGCTGAATGACCCAGAAGGAGGAACCCAGAGCTCTCACAAATAGGTTCCCACACTCCCTCACACACAGGCTCAGCCCATCTGCTCACCCAGAAATCCAGACCAAATAAATCAGGCTGAACACAAACATCAGTGTAACCGTTCATGGCACCTGTGTAGGTAATGGAAGGTGTCGAGTCTCCAGACCCTCACCACCAGGGTCTCCTCTCTAGCTCTCCTCTCCTCTCTAGTCCAGCACCATTGAGTGGGGGGCGGCCATGGTGTCTGTAGTCTGAGTCAAATCTCCTTCCCAGCCCAAGCTCTATGGCTGATTCCCCACATGGTTAGAGGAAAGCATTCCACACCCCATGCCTCTGTACGTTCAACTGCTTAAAAGTGAGAAATGCTCCTTATAGCCCAAAAGGAGAGTCTTTCTGACAACGATCCCTAAATAACTGGATACTGGTAACAAAACAAACAAAATGGCACAAACTCCAACCATCCTTGCATAATCCTCTGGTACACAAAATTCAGAACCATTGTTGAGACAGAAATAGACATGAAAACGAAAATTACAATGTATATAAAAGAAAAATGTGATTATTTCAGACTTTGGGGGTGGCGATGATTTCTTAACATGCAAAAAGTACTACCCCCAAAAAACATTTCCAACTGGGACTTCAACCTAATTAAAATTTTATAAATAAAACCATACGATCCAGTGAGGATGCGGCCAGAGGTTCTATGAAGGCATTTCATCAAAGCAGACAGACATCTGGCCAGCAGACCTTGGAAAGATGTCCTTTATCGCTATCACCAGGGAGATGCAACTCAAACCACACTGAGGTTTCTCTTCACACCAGTTAGAATGGCTGTTATCAAGAAAATCAAGAAGCGATGTGTTGACAAGGATGTGGAGATATAAAGGACCCCTTCCTTGTGGGGGGAATTGTCAGTTGGCACAGCCTCTATGGGGGAAAGCATGGAGGCTCCTCAGAAAGGTAAGAAAGGACTACCCTGTGTTGCAGCAATTCTTCTAGGTATTTGTCTGAAGAATGTGAAGACACTAATTTGAAGAGATCCCTGGTCTATGGCAGAACGGTTCATAATAGCCACGGTATGGAATCAACCTAATTATTCATCAGCGGATGGGCGGTTGGATAAAGATGTGGTGGAGTTAGAAACCAGACTATAAACTATACAGCAGCCGTAATTAAAACAACGTGAACATTATGGGAGTGGAATAAAAATAGAATCAAAAAGTCAGAAATAAACCCACACATATACCAATATTCAATTCATGATAAAGGAGGCATGGCCATAAATGAAGAAAGGAAAACCTAAGAAAAGACTGGAAGGATGGAGCCAGAAGAGATGGATGCCAAACGCTGAAAGGAGAAAGGCGCTGGAAGGGGTCTCTTGTTCGTGTGATATAGAGAAACCAAAGGGTCAGGTAAAGGGAAGCTAACGTACTAGGCTTTGAGTAGGGGAAATGGAACCCTTGCAAGGTAGGTAAGAGAAATGAGAACAGTGGGGGTGGGACAGTGATCATTGTGAGGGATCTGATGGCCGGAGCATTATGGCAACAGTGTCTACAGTGTCTTATACTTTCAAAATACAAACAGCCATGTAAACCAATGTTAAGCCAATTGAAAAAAAAAAAGGTACAGTAATGATGGGAAAACTGAACAGCCACATGCAAAAGAATGAAGTCAAACCAGTCTCTCATGCCATGTACCAAAATAAACTTATCATGTGTTAAAGACTTGGATTTAAGATCTATACTAATAAAATATGAAAAGAAAACATCGGTGCTATATTTCATGATATCAGTGACAAAGATGTTTCTGAAGATTCACAGCAAAGGAAATAGAAACAATTGATATCACATCAAATTAAAAAGATCTCTTACACAGCAAGAGAAAATATAAATCTAATAAAAAGACAGCTTATGGAATGGGAGAAAACATTTACACATTGCACCCTGGCAAGGGCTTAATATCAAAAATGTTTTCTGGGATATTCAAGTTAACAATGGAACACATTCAGTTGACAACTGAAACATATTCAATTTAACAATAAGGAAACAAACAGCCTAATTAAAAAACCAATTTAAAAAGCAGCAGAGTTGGACAACTTATGGAAGAGGATATAGAAATCAAGAGATGCAGAAAAAGAAAGTTGATGATCACTCTTAATAAGAGAGATTCAGGTCAAAGCCCCAATGAGATGCTATCTTGTGCTGATTAAAATGACTCATGGTAGAAAGACTTCCAGGCAAAGGAAAAAGGGTCCTCTTACCCTGTTGGTGGGAATGGAAGTTGTGTGACCACTTTGGAAAGCAATCTGGGTTTTCCATAAAAAACAAATGGAAATATGTGACTCAGCAATCCCATTCTTACTTATCTATCCACAGACTATGAAACCATCAACTCAAAAATGTATCTACTCTACACTGTCTATTGTTGCATCATTTTCAATAAATTGGACACACAAGTAGCCTAAGGGCCCACTGATGGAGGATGGGCTAAGAAAATATGGCCTGGTCACACAGTAGGACACCTCTCAGTCCTATGGAAGGAGTTCCATGGAAGGAATGGAAGGAGTAAAATGGAAGGAGTTCATGGGAATGAGTAAAGCCAGACAGGAAAACAAGGCAATATTGGCTCTTTGCATTTAAACAACCCTACAAAGCAAGATATTTACAAAAATAAGTAGACACTGATAAACAAATTGGAGGACTGAGAGTCTTTGGTGGTGGGAGAGCTATGGTGACCTCGCCTGAAGGGAGAAATCCTAAACTGTCAAAGTATGAACTAGAATACAAAACAATGGTACTTCATTCAAATCAATTAATTAAAATAAATATAAACAATTAGATGAAACAACATTTTATGATAAAAACAATGTAAAACTTCTAAGTTACGAGGAAGGAGAGAGGAGAAAAAGGGACAAAGGAATAGGAGGAATGGTGGCAAGGGAAAAGAGAAAAGAAAAACTCATGTTTAAGATTTACTAGAAAAATTAAATATACTGCAGGAGCTCACATTTTTTTTCTCCACTGTTATATATAAACAAAAGCAAACAACAAATAAAATGGCACCCAATGGTGGAAAATCATTTGATAGCTTCCTATAACTGAATATGTGATACCTGTCTTCATCAGATTTGGGTGCTATGACAGATCTCTTAGTCTAGTCAACTCATCAACTAGGACTGCTTTCTCCCACCTCTGGAGGCTGAGGTTTGCCAGATCCAGTGGGACTTCTGTGTGTTGGTGGATATTCCTAGTCATCAGAAGATTGTTTTCTCATGGAGTACTCACAGGGCAGAAAGATCCTTTCTCATGTCTTCTTGTGAGGTTACAGATTTGACAAAGACCCCACCCACACAACCTCACAAAGGTCCATCTCCAAATCACATTGGGTGTAGGGACTCAACATATGGATTGTGGAGGAATCATATGGAGGAATCACACATTTAGTTCTTTGTACTATCCAATAATATGGCCATATCCATCTAGGATTTAAGCCGACTTTACAAAATGACTTGTGTTCATCTTCATTCTTCATAGCTAAAAGCTGCAAAAAGTCAGTTTTGGAAGTGTGTATCCACAGAGAATGATTCCAACTCAACAAATTTAAAACAATGATCCACTGACATACATCATGATGACAAATCCCAAAATTATTTTACTGAGTGAAAGAAACCAAACCAACAGACCAACTAAAGCAGAAAAAGAGTATATACTGTATGACTACATTTGAAATTATCCATCATGTAATACAATAGTTCTATTGCTAATTATTTTAAAAACATCTGCACTATTTTCTGAAGTGGTTGTACCAATTTATATTCCTACCAACAATGTGTCAGGGTTCTTTTCTCTACATCCTTATCAATAATTGTTATCTTTCATCTATTTGATACTAGCTATCTAATGGGTATGAGGTCTCTGTTTGATACAAGCTGTTCTAATAGGTGCGAGAAGATAGGTCGTTGTGACACTGACTTGCATTTCCTTGATAATTAGCAATGCTGAATGTCTTCTCATGTCTCTGTTGGCCACCTGTATATCTCCTTTTGAGATACATCTATTTGGAGACTTTGCCTATGCTCAGAATCAAGTTGTATGTCCCCCCCTCAAATTTAATTAACATTTTGAAGAGATACCAACTATGTTTTCATGTTTGTTGCAACATTTTTCATAATAGCCAAGGTATGAAGACAACTCAAATGCCCACCACCAGATGAATGCATGAAGGAAATGATCAGGTATGGAGGGCAATGGAATATTACTTAACCATTAAAAAGAAATGTGCTGTCATTTACCACAACATGGATAATGCTATAGAACAAAATTCTCAGTATACATTATATGAGTACACATTATACTCAGTGAAACAAAGTAGGTACAGAAAAACAATCACTGCATATAGAACTAAGACTCACTGCTATGTGAAAAGTAAGAGTCGTGTCCTAAAAACAAAGAATAGAATGTTGGTCACCAGGGCCTAGAAGGAAAGGGAAAATTTGGGGAAATGCAGCCAAAGGTCACAACATTTTAGTTATTCAAATTGAATAAATTCCAGAAACCTGACATAGTGTGGTTATTATTAGTTATAAAGGATGGTATGCTTAAATTTCAGGAGAGGGTTGATCTCAAGTGTTCTCGTGAAGTGCGCACATATTGGGTGATGAAGATGTGAATTAGTGATGAAAGCAATCATTTCATGGTAGCCTGTATCAGAGCATGATAGCATACACCTTAAATATGTAAAATATCTTTACCATTAATAATTCAATAAAGTTGAAAGAATAAAATGATGGTTGAGGGGGTGGAGAGGGCAAGCAGAATTTACCTAGGAAAATAGATTAAGGAGCTTTCTGAGATGACAAGAATGTCGCAAAACTTGACAATGGCATGGGTTATCCAGGAGTGTAATTTTGTCAAAACTCATAGAACTTTATACTTTAGATGGTTGCATTTTACTACTGGTAATTATATCCCTAGTTAAAAAGGGAACCCACATTTATGTCTTATCTCTTAAAGTCATTGAGGGAATAAAAGACATTCTGCCTGTATACAGAATGCACAGTAGAAGTGAAACTGGGTGCCCCTCCCCCACCCTTGGATTGTGACAGTTGGCCCTTCCCCTTGCCCCTCCCCTTTGTGGGTGTGGCAGTTAGGCTGCCAGAGTAG
>PVHY01016836.1:0-32903 GCA_004024945.1 Uropsilus gracilis
AGAGTAATATATCCAATTCTATACTCACTGGCTATAATAAATAAAGGGAATGTATATAGAACAGAAAATTTCACATTAAATATACAAAAATTACTAATCCTATGCTTAAACCTAAAATTTTCTACAGAACTTATTTACTAATCCTTGCCTAAGCCTAAAATTTTCTACAGAACTTGTTGTAATTTTGTTGCTAGTCCAAGATGTAAAAGTAAAGCTAGAAAGAGAATTGTAAAAATCCCCAAGTGCAGACAATGTTATAACAGTGGTAATATAGATAAGTAGAAAGATTTGAAAAATAATTAGGAAGCAAAATTTACCTGATATTTCTATCTATGATATAAATAAAGAAATTAAGCACAGGAATTAAGCAATAGTGAGCAGTGAATAGTATGCTTATATAAGCATTGAGCTTGGTGAATTCAGCAACAGAAAACATGTGAATTCAAAATTGGAATGAACTTTATTTTTTTCCCTGTAAAGGTAATGTCATATATTAAATTGTGAGTTGGTATATTGAAGCTATTGATTCATTTTAGCAGAAATGAATTAATATTAGGAAAATGTATACTAGAATAAATCAAGTTTTAAGTAATATCTCAGAATTCACAACTTTTTAATATAGAGAGTGCACAAACAAATGAAAATCTCATTGTATGAGAAGACACACAGAATCACAGTTGGTATCATTACATTTAGTCAAATAGTTTAGGATGGGAAAACATTGTTCTGGGAAATATTGATAGAGATAAGAAAGTTACAGTCTCTAAAGTAGTAATTTTAAGGAAATTATACTTTTGAAACAAGAAATACAATAGTCATAAAATAAAATGCAGTATGACTATCGCCATGTATAAAAAAGTAAAACAAAAAAACAAAAATACCATTGTCTGGTAAAATTCATTAAATCACTCCTCTACCAAGAGTCAGCAATCTAAATCCCCACATTATTAGAAATGCTTCTGCTATGGTTTTTGAGTATTGTTTCTTCAGATAACTTCAGGAGTTTTGGTTTTTTACCTTATATTGTCATATAATTTATTTTGAATTAGTGATGATCTTTCCTTTTTATGTGTATATATGTATACATTTATATATATATATATATATTTTTTCATATCATTGTCAATGACCTTTCCTTGTATCACTTGATTGAGAATAGTATTTCAGGAAAATGTGAAAGATGTTTCTATAGCTGCACAACCCATTTGCATCTAGACTGTGGTAGTCACTGAAATTTTGCTGTAAAGTTGTCTTCATAATATTTAATTATTATTTATGTTACGTATTTTGCACTTGATCATTCATTTGATTAATTCAAAGCTTTCATTAATAGAACAAAATAAATACTAATTGAATTCTATGTTCCAAATATCCTATCTGATATTGTCTTTTTGTAGCAAGTTGAATAATTTATTTTATTTTAGGTAAAGGATAAGTACAATCAAGATCATCCATTTTCAGCTAGATTTAAGCATTCTCCTTTGTTTGTTTGTATGTGTGTGTGTGTCTGTTTTTAGCATTAGTCTAGAGAATTGTCCCTGATCTACATATGTCTTTGTAAGAGGCTGGGTCAAAAAGAAAAGATTGCATTAGCTATTAAGAAGACAATTTCACTTCAAATATGCTGTCTTATTTGTCGATTCTCTTTATACTACTAAGACACATCACTTTGTATGAGTTGTCTGATAAGTGTACTTTAAAGAGATTCCAGTATAGCTTTGATGTAACGGATATAAACATTGACTTTGATGGGGAAATACTTTGTTCCTATTAAACTTAAAAAGCACATATCTGAAGGTTGAAGAGTTAGAAAAACTTGTGTTTTCTTAGCTTCCACCTGTCATGCTTGCTGCTTTGAAATATTTATGTCCCTCATTGTTCTGTCAAGTATAAGACATCCTTGTTAACATTTAGACATAATTTAGGACACATTTCATAAGCAAACTGTTAAATATTTATGCCTAGTACTCATTACTTACAAAGCACTTCACGTATGCATTCGTGTTTCAATTATTAATGAAGAATTTGGACAGACCTTGTTTTTATTGCTCTGTTCTTCTGAAGATTAACTTTTTCATATTCTTCCATACTAATATCCTGAATTGTTTATTGCTAGGTTTAATGAGATTGTCTCTTCCTTTGATACTAAATTTGTTTGCATTTTAGTTTCTGGAAAAGTGCATTTAAGGAGTTCAGAAAGATGATAATATAAAAGTAAAACTTTTATATAAGTATGGATAAATCTATGTGCACATCCGTGGGTTGTCCAATAAAATATTAGTTTATTTTTGAAAATAAAATGTAAGTCAATAGCAAGGACACTTATGAGCTTGTTCTGCCTTTTTAGCTACATATGAATGACAGAAATGTCATATATACATATCATGGGAAACATTCTTTATTGACAGGTTGATGTAATGTATATAATAATGTATATAACTGGAACAATCTGAATACTTTTTATTACTGGGCATAGCAGTCACTTAGGTATTTAAGTTTTTCAAAATTGCAGAAATCTTGTACCTTTTAAAATTTAGTGTCAGTACTGATTTTTTTAAATACATGAGAACTATGGGATTGATGTGTCATTTATAGTCTCCAGCATAACTGAGGAAGATTAGTACTTGCAGTTCATTTTATTTCTGGTGTACATATGAATTTATGTAATCTATTTCTGATTGGTTAAGTAAATAGTGTCCAAATGGAAGAGATTAAGAGGATCAGACTAAGCTTTTCTCCCAACATATTTTCCAGTTCTTAATTTTGGAATAGCTTCTTTATAAACAGAGAGAATTTTTATTAAACAACCATACCACTAAGCTAAATATATTTTAGGATAACTCTTTAATAGAATTCAACTATTTTCTTACAATTAATAACTATTTTGAGAAACCTTTAACACCAGGTTAAAAAGACAAAAAGTGTATATAAACAATGTTGAAAGAAGAAAGAAAAGCCCAATTATATTGATAGTAGAGAACACATATGAATAACAGTAGCACAAGGCATTGCTCTCTCAAAAATATTGGGAAGCTAACTTAATTTTCAAAGTTTTATAATTACAATATTATGTTATCAATTTTAAGAGTTTATATAGGATTCTTTTTATTTAGTTATAACAAACCTGAAAACCTTGAAAGTTGCCTTCAGTAATATTTTTAAGGATAAGTCATATAAATTCAATGAGTAAGTAACTATAAACTTATTTTCAAGGTAATTGAAGATTTTCTCATTTTAATGTTATCCTTTCCTGACAAAAAAGTTAAGCAAAGTCAAATCATGGCACATATTGATTTAGAATTATAAAGTAGCAGAGAGAAAATAGTAGCATAAATGTTTTGAATACTTGAAAAGCAAATAGGTATTTTCGTTCAGAGGTTTTCACTATTTATTTTGAATCTTCCATTAGCACAGGAAAATACACAAACATATTCAGTCCATGATCACTACTATGGATAAGGAGCCCCAAAAGAATAAGAACTGAAACATTGTGTGACAATGAATGTGAAAGAAAATTTTCTATGTTAAGGTAATGCTGAGCACCAGACTGAAGAAAATGAGAGATGCAGCAATATAAATATTTCAGGCAAATGTTTTCTTTTAGAGATAGCAGCACTTGCAAAGATCTTGAGACATACATTGATGCTTGCATTCTAGTGATGCCAAACAGGTTGCTACAACTTTAAGCAAGTGAACAATGGGAAAATTCTTTGAATATGATATTAATAAAGGGACAATAATTGGTGGAATGAGAAATGTCAGATACATCTGCAAAATATCAATAAATGATCTGGGAGTGTGTACAGGTTGGTCTAGGAGAGAGGGATTGATATGGCTGTGAGGATAAGCTGGTAATTGTTTTTATGAAAAGTTGAGCTTGAAAATATAATCTAGATTTAATATAATTCTAGAAAATAAAGCTGCTTCTCATTTCTTGAAATATTTATTTAAAAGTTTATTCTTTCAAAACAGCAGAGTAAATTAAAGTGACTAAGAAGAAGACAGGTAAGAGAAACTTAAATCCAAGGTCTCAAGTCTATGATCTGTTACCTTTATTCTCTGATAGATCAGAGAAGAGTTCTTGATTTTTTTGTTTGATTTTCCCCTTTTTTTTTATTGTGTATGAGCCAAAGTGATAACTTCCCAATTTCTTACCAGCCAGTTGGGAAATAGGAAGTCTTATGCTGTTTTCCTTAGGAAAAATCAAGGAATAAATTGTGGAATCCACAATATAGTAAATGATTATTCCTATCTAATGTTCTCCAAAGCATGGGAGAGAATTCTGTGTCTCAAGTCAACCAATATGTTTCTTCCTTCTGATGAACTAGGTAGTTATGAAAAATATTAGAAAAAAGAATTAAGCATAATAGACTACATACTATTTAGTTAAAGGAGCTTTGAGTAGAATTTAAGTGCATTAAAAATAACTCAAAGCATATATCTCTGACTTGGACATATAATTTTCTGTTAAGAACATAATCAAAATCTGAAACACAGTATCTCAGCAAGCCTAGCAGGTTTCCTTCACAGATCACTAATCCTATCCAATGGTTTCAACAGCTGTACTATAAATATCAGATGAGGTCACATCCATCATGGGTACATTTATATCAAGAGGTCTCCTGGGTCATGATATGGAATCCATATCAACATCTGTGAAAAAGGAGGCCAAGTACAAATTTTGGGAATGTCATGAATAGCACTGGAAAAAATAGAGATAGGCTGTAAAGGTGACAGAGTCTTGGAAAGTACTGTAATAGGAAAAAACTGCAAAACTAGCAAAAATGCATTATGTTTTACCAAAGCACAAATATACTGTTTAGCTCAGCTGGAATCTTCAGTTACTGCCTTAGGCAGTTACAACACTAAAATGAACAAATGTTTTTGCAAAACCTGTTGAGATGTAGAAATGGGCAGAGTGAAAAGAGAATGGAAAATAGAGAATGAGGTAATGAGACAGGAGGCCATAGAAGAAGTAAGAAAAAAAATTAAATAGAGCTGAAAATTTAGAACTAAAAAAAATAGATAACTTTAGTAAAGTAGACAATAGGAGGTTTCTCAGCTCTTATATATCAATTAGGGTATTATATTCACTACCAGCTAAGAATAATTATAAGAGATCAGATAAGGATCATTGTGATGTAACCAAGGGATTTCTCATTCTGCATATTGTGCTTATGATCTGTACTGGTATATCATTGGAAACAATGTCACTTGTAAGGCTACAGTTCAATAATTTTTTGTTTGTTTGTTTATCCCTATTGTTTTGTTTTGTGCTTTGGTTTTCATTTCATTTTGTTTTGTCTTGTTTTTTAATCTGTATGTACTGGATTTGAAATGTACCATGCATTTTTCGTAAAGCTGTGTGGACATCTTTAATTTACAAGTACTTGCACAGGATGCCATAACACTGTGCACTGTGGTCATTTTTCATTTTGTTGTCCTTATTACCCACGAGTATATTAACTCTAATAGCCAGAAATTTGCTCTAAAAACTAAGCCATTTTTCAGTTATAGAGCTAAGATAAGCCACCATTTTAACCTGAAAACAGAAACCTGCAATTAAAAATGAAATATCTCCCACACTAGCTCCTAAAACACCATATCCTGACCAGAGTCATGGAACAGAAGGAAGAAAAAATGCTGTGGCTGTACAACAGGGATATTTAGGGATACTCCAAAGAAAATCATGTCCAGAAAGTAGTGGTATTTTGAAAGTGGGACCGTTGTTTCAATTAAAGATGTATATGACCATTTAATTGAGGAGATTTTCATTCATAATGATAAATACAAATCAATTGTGTATAGAGTTTCTATCAACATTCAAAGTTACTTTCACTCCTCTCACTTGAAACATGTACTAGGGTTAAAAGCTATTCATTGATTTAAGGAAACTTAAGGGAAATTTGTTAGCAGATAAGATGAAAAAATGTAGACTTCAAGAGAGGAAAGAAGCTGATTACTTCTAGAAATATGGCTTCAAAAGCTAATGAATGGTAAGATTAAAGAAAAACAAGATATTAGGAGTTTTAAATCACTTTAGAATTTTGATGGATAGAAAATAAAAATGTTTTAGACTAATATAGATCTATCCCATTCATGTTAAGTGATTATCATTGCTTAACATCTTTTTTTAAAATTAAACAATTTAACAAATGTCTAAGAGTCTCTTGCTTATGGATAATTGTAAGCCCATTTGTCTTAAGGGTAAGAGGGATTCTAATTAAATGAAGATAAATGCATTATAATGTTTCATTGCCAACTCTGAAATCACATTTCAAGAATAAATTTGCTGGTAGAATTCAAACATAGCATGGACATTATAACCCAGATGAAGACAGTTATTATTAGCATACCATTCAGATATTTGTTTATTTTTTGACCCATTGTACAATTTGTAATCTGCAATTTTTTTCAGTATAAGTCATATAAGTCAAATAAAGTTATTTTATAATAAATAAAAAGCAATATTAATTTTATCTTAATAGTTCTTCATAGTTCAATAGAGAATAAAGACTGAAACAACGAAGTAGCTCCCTGAGGAGGGGCAGTTAATAAAGTGAAAAGAAGGAAGGAGAAACCTGTAGTCATGCCCTGGTTCCTAGCAATTATTTACCAGATAGCTGTAGCTAATTTATCTTTGATATGTTGCAGAAAAGATGAATGAGTTTTGGTGAGAGGTGGTCACTTTCATAATTATTTATGTTGTGTAAGTGCCTGTTCATGATGCCAGTTGTTGTACACAGGCTGGCCAATCTGTATCGTTCTTTATTGTTCTAGCAGTTTTATACAGGCACACCAGGCAGGGCAAGGCCCTAGCAGGGTCAGCGGGAACTAGGAGGTAGGCATGCTCTCTAGCCCCCCAGGAATCTTCATGTGCTTTCTCTTGGCTCTCTTTCTCTGGTGTTCTCTCAGTTTCTCTCATGCCATGATCACTTCTCTGAATACCATCTCTCATGCTCTGTGCTCTCTCAGTGCCACCTCCTAGGCCCAGCTGTTCCCATTTACACATGTGACTACCCACTGGGTTCTGCATGTTTGATCATAGAGAGGACACAATACCACAGGTGCTAGTCATAAAGGCCAATGGTAGAAAGGCAAACACTCTGAAAAACTCATTTACACCTTAGAAGGACGCAAAAGCTAGATTTTAGCGTGTAAAGTAGACCCGCTACTAGAAACCCAGGCCCACTTACCCAGTTTTTCCCCGTCTGCCTTCCCTAGACCCAGGGGCTCAGCACACATCCTAATCAATTGCTTTTATTCCCAGGTGTCATCAAAATGCAATTACCTTCCCTCTTTTAAGTCTTAGACAAAAGCTAAGACAGAATTCAATTTCATGCTTAGTGTGCAGCATGTTTAGTTTATAACAAACCCCAAACCCTCAATGATCCAAACTAAAATTTTTATTTTCTTCTTGACTTATAAACAACATTTGTTACTTGGGCGAGTCAGAGAGAATTCTGCTGTCCCATAAGTAAGTTCTTGGTCTGACTTTAGCCCACGTCAAAACACCAGGGATATGAAAGAATACAGTATATTATGGATTTGAGAGTTTTCCTTGGTTCCATTTTTGACGTGTGTCCCAGGATTCTAAGTAAATGGTCATTATTTACTCTTAAAATTTGTCCAGTGCTGACCTTTGTAATTATTCTATTTTTGTCCAGTACTTTGTTGTAAAATAGCTTTCCTTAGAATCATATCAACATGAAATACTAGCAAAAGATGTTTTATGCAGCAACTTAAAATATAATATCCATTTTTAGGTTAACAGTATCAATTTTAGAATTAACAACATCAATTCTATTTCATGCAATAATTTTAGATTAAATATCACGTGGGAATTCATTTATCTGTTTTTCATTTTGAAGCATTCACATTACAATGTATGTAGTGTGGTAGCCAGGGGAGACATGAATCTATCATTACATTAATAACCAGTATCCACTGAGGAGATCAGAATCAACAGTTCAAGGATTTTCATGTAAATAAAACTGTCAATATTCTATAAAATAAATTTAATTCACTGTTTAAGGCCAAAGAAGTTTATTAAACTAGGTTAAAATAGCAGTACTTTAAAAAAAAGGAAGTGATCATTTTGAATGAAAAATGCCTGCTATGTATTTTCCTACATGAATTGAAATGTAAAACAAGCACCTTTCCTTTTACCTTAACAGAAAACAGTGTAGAATGTTAAGATGATGATCCTCCTGTGCCAATAAGTGATTGAAGGAAGTGTGATATTAAAAAATAAGCTGCCTTTTTGAATAGCTTTATACTGTTAAGAATATATATATATTCAATAGAATATATATATATATATTCTATTCCTGAGAAAAATCAAGCTAAACAGCATCTAAACACAGAACAAAAAAATAGATTTTAAAAAATGCAGTGGATGCAGTTGAAACACACACACACACATCTCATTGATTCTCTTTTGTGTGAAAAGTTCCAGAGGCAAAGTTTGATCAATTGTGATGATCTGTAACTTCATTGTATAAAATCTTTTTAGAACTTAATAGTAATATCTACAAAGGAGTTTTCTGCAACTTATTCTTATTGACTTGTCTTTGTTTTCAGTGGTTGTTATTGAATTGAATGTGATTTAGCTGAAAATGGGCTAAACCTGATTTCACAAAATCTGTATATTATTCCCAGTCTGCAATCCCAAAATAACCTAGCTCTAGATCTAATTTAGGAAGCATAAAATTGACTTCTGAAGGGATAGTTAATGAACTTGTGCCTCTGTGAATGTCCAATTTACAGACTGTTCACTGGGTAAATGAGATATATATTTTTTCTCAAATATTTGCAATCTGGAAGCTCGGCAAATTCTCTGCTTGAACCCTTACTTATCATTAATTTTCATACTGATAAAACAGGGAATCTAGAAATGATGAGATTGATTCTAATTTATATTCATAGTTTTTTATTTTAAAAGAAAATTGTTTACTTGACATAAATTTAATAGTTCAGATGCTCTATTTTCAATAGAGTGGTACATTTTTTACCTCCTTTAAGATAAATGAGTGATTATCTCATATTATAGAAATAAAATGCATTATTATAGACTGAGACCTTTTATCATATTAACCAAAGTTACCACATATTTGTGTGACCCCATAGAATAATATATTCTTTCTTAGAATACTGAGGAAATGACAAATAAGTTCAATCAATTTAGATATTTTATATATAATTCATAACATTAAATTAAGGCAAAAGAAACTATTGTAACTAAAATATTACAAGCACTAATTTATAAATATTAACCACTTGGGTGTATTAAGATATTTATCAGAATTGAAAATAATCTTATTTGCTATCTCATCAGAGATACATATGAATTATTAAGATAATCTGCACATCAATTTGTCATCTTATCCTGAAGTTGTAAGCCTCTGTCTTCTTCGCATTCACCTTTAACTGTGCTGGTTCCCTAGTAACTGCTACCAGTTTGACTATCTTATTCTAATTGTTTCCTTTCCATATAGTGTGAATAAGGCTTATACTACAGTCTTAAATTCCACTTTGATGTTTTACTATTTACTTTTTCATTACTGTTATTACACTTTAAAAAAAATTCATTCTCCTTCTCAGTACTCAATCCTTCCTCATTTTCTCTGTCTCTCCTTCTATCTCTGTCTCTGATCCTTGACTTGTATTGAATCCAAGTCTGCTACAGAGAATTGCACTCAACCTTCTGTTCTTATATTTTGAGCTATGCTGTGGTTTGTCAAGTGGTTGAAAATGTGTCTTGTAATGAGAACATCCATGTTCTAACACCAGTGTTACCACTTAGGATTTCTGTGATCTGAGCATTTCCAGCAAACTTTCTGCTTCTAAGAAATTACATAAAAAGAGCTTCTACTTAAAGGGCTGCTAGAGAGCATACCCATTATTATGCATTATGTTATTTATACATTATATGCACTTAGATTATATTATATAGAAAGCACAAGATAAGCACTTCCTAGTATTACTGTTGTCTTTCAATTTTGGTTATATTCACCTTTTCTATAACAGTCACAGGGGCTTGTTATATTGCTGTTTTCTATTTGAATATGGAACTCTTTGATCTTAAAGACTATGGCTTTAGGATTGTTAGAGTATCCTCTTTTCATGCATAGGGAAATCATCCATTTTTTGGTTATTGGTTCAGGGATATTATTAGATTTTTTGAAAGCAAGTATTTCCTTATCCCATTTATGGTAAATTAAATAGTACCAAGTTAAATGCAGCATTTAGTCAATCCATTATTTATTTCTAACAATTCAGTTCTATGAAATTATTAAAACAAGTACTTAAACCAGTTTGGTTCTATACCTTTGCTTATAGAACTATTATGATCTATTCAAATTATTTTTCAATTTTGATTACCATCTATGTAAAGTATTCCTGTATATCACAGTCTTGGCTTGGCTTAATTTGGTTCCTCCTAGGGCATGTGATGATGTTTGGAGATAATCAGGAGGTAAAAGGGGTGAAAGAAAGAAAAGGGACAATGGTGATGATTTGCTTTAACATCTTAGAATCATGTAGTCTTTCAAGTTAGGTTCTTTGTATAAGATGTTGTCCAAGCTTAGGAACATTTCCTTTTGCATTTTTTTCTATAATGGTCTTATTTCATAGATGATAATTTCAGTTCAGAGAGTCATTTCTTCAGAGAATATTTCCATGACTCACTAGAATGGGTTAAACTTTCCTATAATGTTTTCCCCTATATCCCTTATTTTACTTTATTTATAATCTTCATAGTATTATATCAGACTTAGTAATCATGGATATCTGATTATTTGTTTAAGGATAATCAAAAGTAGGGGACTACACAACACCTGGAATATATTTTTTCTTTCATTTTCTCTTCCTTTTTGACTATTATGTCAAGATATTCTGCAGATATATGCAGGATGCTGAAAAGAAATAATAATTGGATGAATGCATAATAGAATGAGTGATATGTTCTAGACAAAGAAAACAGTGTGACACTGAGAGAAGAATACTGTTATATTATCTCTGGGACTTTACTAAAATAATTTATACATAACACACTGTTTTATATTTACCTATTTACCTACCAGCTCCCTGCATTATTGTGAACCTGGAGAGGAGCATTTGCCTTTTTCATTATACCTTCAACACTTAGTTCAGTATCTATATCAGAGTCAGGAAAACACGTAGAAATCATACCAATTATTTTAATAGTGAGAATTTGATAGAAAACATTAGGCAGGCATTAGAGAATTGAAAGACTTCTAAAATGAGAATGATGCTTCATAGACTTAATTACTGCAGGAAGCAGCTATAACTACCTAAGCCTGGGGAAACAAAAGAAAGTCTGTGTCCTTCTAAAGCTGAGAAGTCCTGCGGAGTTGGGAGGCAGACTTCAGAGGCTAAGGAGCTTGCCAGCTGTCCCAAGGAGATGGAACAAGGTTGGCTCTGCTAGTTTGAAAATCCTAAAACTGAAATTACCTGCTCTTGTTTCAATTAACTATCATTGTCAAATGAGAAGCATTATAGTGGAAGCTGACAGAAATTGGGAACAAAAAGGAATCACAAGCCCCTTGTTCCTCTTCTATCTTGTCTTTCTCACTCTAAAAGTATTCACAGTCTACTAGAATTCCAGCTGATAAAATAGAAATGTTGTTTGCAGAGTCCCCTTGCTACCATAGCTGGACTCTAAGGTGGATTTGAAGGTAGAGAAAATAGATAATTAGTTAGCACAGCATCTGCATCTATTTTAACAGCAAAAATAACCCATGATTTGTTTTAACAATTTTCATTTTGTATAAACAGAATTACTCTTCCACTCTCCCCAAAATAAGGCAAAGCTCCCACAATCAGTAAGAACATATTTGAGATTCATAATACCCATCTCTAGACTGCATTAATTCCTTTGCACATTGATCACAGTCCATCTGAATATTTTGTACCTACAAATTGTAAAATCATCAGAAGCAATTATACTTGTATAAATTATTAATGAAGATTAAAAGAGAAAAAAAGTTATAGCTAAAACCACTATGTAAGTAAAGACACACATAAAAACTGAAAGAGAATAACTGATGCAGGTCTCAACATTTTAAATGGTCTTGAATCCATAGTTAATCTGTCACCACCCATTCCATGACCCCCTTTTAAAATATTTATTTGTTTGCTGTTTATTTATTTCTAGGGGGTATTGATTCATGCTGTATAGAGTTCAGAGAAACAGGTTCAATATCTGTACATAGTATATAGATATATCATACCCATCACCAAACACCAAAAATCCTCCTTTATATTCCACTGTGTCCCTCTGTCCTTTACTTACAACTGTACAATTCCTTCTATCTAGTAGCCTCAATCTTCAAGTCAGATTTCTGGTTTGCTTGGTTTAATTGTCTCTGTTCTTTTGTTTCATTTATCTGTATTCAACTATGAGACCATCTCATTATTTGTCTTTCTCCTTCTTACTTACTTGCTTATGTATGTATGTTCATCTATGTTGTGGTCAGTAAGATTATTTCTTTTTCTTTTATAGCTAAGTAATATCCCACTGTGTATGTGTACCACATCTTCTTAATCTACTCATCTGGTATTGGGGGCATAACATGTTTTCATGGCTAAGATTATTTCTTTTTCTTTTATAGCTAAGTAATATCCCACTGTGTATGTGTACCACATCTTCTTAATCTACTCATCTGGTATTGGGGGCATAACATGTTTTCATGGCTTGGCTATTATAAATAGTGTTCCAATTAAAACACAGGTACCTATAGCATTCCCCCCTCCCCTTCTTTGGGTAGATGTAGGATTGTATTTATAATAACACATGTATTTTTAATGTTTTGAGAAATTACAGCACTCTTTTCCACAAGACTTGCCCCATTTATATTTCAGTGGCAATTAGAAGGTTAGCAATATATGAGGGGAGATTACCTTTTTTACCTTGCCCTTATCAACACTTGTTACTTCTTGTTTTCTTGATATGGGCTAGTCTCATAACAATGAGATGATACCTCATTGTGCTTTGATTTGATTTTACCTGATGATAAGTGATGGTGATCACTGTTTCATATGCCTGTTGGTCATCAGTCTATCTTTTCTGGAGAAGTGTCTATCCAGGTCTTTGGTTCATTTATTTAATTTAGTTTTCTGGGTTTCTTTTTGCTCTTGCTGAGTTGATGAGTACTTTTACTCATATAGAAGAACTCAGTAGTTCTTGACCTACTGGAATGATAAAATCTTCGTTTCTGAAGAAACTGAATCCTTAATGCACTTAATTTGCTTGTTTGCTAGAAATTTGTATTAGTTTTCAATTATTAAACCTAAAGAACTAAAAGACACCCTATAGATTATATAAACACAATTTTCTAAGACCCCTAAGTGCTATTTTCACTTAAAATCTTAATCAATCAATAAGCCAATAGAGCAACCCTTTTCTTTTTCTGCTCGTTCAAGATAAACATAAAGCAACAATATAAAATAAAAACAAAAGTGCCAATAGTTAAGTGGCAGATTCATGTTCCAGTTTAATGGAATAAAAATGTGCCCTCTGAAGTATCCCTCTTAGGAAGCATGATCTCTGTAACAGCAGAACTCAAACTGGAAATTAAATGAAGGAAAAAAATAGTGTTAAATAACATAATTATGAGAGAAATCACTCTCATTTTTATTCCATCATTCCCTAACCAATATAATTTGCTTCATATCTTTGCTGTTCATTTATAGGCTATTCTGCTTTCTCTGTCATAGAATACTAGATGTGTCACCTAACTAGTATCCACTGGTTGAATGCACTTGGTTCCACTGAACTAGATACTTATAGTAATATGGTGTGTGATAAACCTATTAATTCTATCAGCATGTCCCTACTGTCTTACTATTTATCATGTGAAATATTTTCCTTCTACACACAATACTATGTTGTTGAATGAGGCTATTGATACATTTGTGGATATTATTCCTAAAGTGTTATAGACAAGAAATGCAATTCATAATCATAAAATCTTGGCTCTCCCAGTGGAAACTACCTTTACACTGCATACCAATAAATGATGTGGGGAAAGCCCCAACTACTATACCTATCACCTGATATGGTAAGGAACAAGAATAGTGGGGAATGGAAGAAACACACTCAAAAAAGCTGCAATTACAGCAGGAAAAAACTAAAGGCCACAATATAAAAAAGAAAAATACAATTGGTTAACAGGTCCTCAGGAGAACAATCTGCCACAGAAGGGAAACCCATCTTTAGACCCTAACAAGAGACACACAGAAGAGCTTTCCTTTCTATCATATAACAAATTCAAAACTGCCATAATAAAGAAAATCAAAGAATTAGAACAATATAAAGAAAAGATGATACATTTTTTTTCTTCTTTGGACAATAAATGTCACTCCATAGTATGATTTGTCTAATGTAATAAGGATACCACCAGAAAATGGCTCTACATAGAGAAAACATGATTTCCTTTGCTGTTTATAGGTTAGGGACATCATAGTCTGCTGAGAGAAAGCAGTTATGTTACTAACATCATCATATTGTTTATTGGGTTCATTGTTTAAGCACAGTTGACTAATGGAAATTAATTAGATACACAGTATAATTTATTTTTCTATCTGATTATTAGAAGACTCTTCTGTAGAGAATTTCCTTCAGAATAAAAATCTTTACAATCTCTAATCATTATTTGATTTTCAGCCAATATTTTTCCCTCATAAGTCCTTGCTAGCAATGCTTCAATCCTATTCTTTCCAAGTTCATGATGATGCACCAGACCGTGAGCAAATGCTTATGAATTTATGTCAGTTTTTTTTTTCTTATAACAAGTTCTTAGTGCAAGTTAAATAGAAAACAAATATAGGTTTGTTTGTGTTTTTTTGTTTGTTTTTAATTTTTACGCACTGGAAAGATCTATTTTTCTTACTGTCATTTAGGATCACTTCTGGGTTAGAATGTTTTCTCTATTCAGTTTTCCCTATTTAGTTGCAGTTAGAACCAGTGTAAATTTTAGATTATAAACCAAGAATTGAAACCTTTTTTGTTTTGTTTTGTTTTCCTGCAGTTATCTAACCATAGGGTACTATCCATGAAACTGTAAGACTGGATCAAGGAAGATAGGCAAAAACCAAAGATGTAGTATGAAATGCCATTTTTTATAATAAGTATATACTTTTCCAACTTCTCTAAGTTTAATTTCTTATCTCCTATTTGCAACTTGATAATACAGTGTTTCTTCACAAACATAAGATTGTAGTTTGGTAAAACTATAATGGTCAGTTCATGATGAGCATTTTAGGTCATTTGAAAATTGATTCCCTGCAATTAAGCTTACACGACTACCGTGTTGCTTAGATACCCAGGGCTCTTCCTCAAAAGGACACTGGTTATCATCAGAAGATACAATTTGCTCTCAGAACCTAGAATTCTGCTTTGCTCTTTTATTGGGAATTTCCAGGAACTTCATACAACATTTATATTTTCACAATAATTTTGAGTACCACTGGATAGGCTTTCAGTCTCTAACAACGATAATTAAAAACTAGGTACTTTAAAAAAGAATAGCTATCTTCTAAAGATCATATGAACTCGCATGCAAGTCCCAGGACCTATTTTATTTTTGCAAAGTTTTTCATAGTCTCAATATATTTGTCACAGCAACTTTGAATGTTAATACACTGACTCTTCTGTCCCAGTTGGAGTAGCAATTTTCACTGCATTCTAGGGTTGTCAATCTCCTTTTATATATATATATATATATATATATTTTTTTTTTTTTTTTTCCGAGACTAGGACTCGATATTTTTGTCTCTGGAGCCGCAGGCTCACGCTGTCCTGGGTACCACATATTGAAGCAATCCCCAGCCTCAGCTTCCCAGGTAATTGGGATTACAGGTGCACACCACCATACCCAGCTATTTTTTTGGGACAAGGTCTCACTATGTTGCCTTGAGCAGAACTCGAATCGCGATCCCCAGTCCCAGCCACCTCAGAGACTGACGATAACAGGCATGCACCTCCATGCCCGGCTCTTCTTCATTCTTATTTTTATATCTTTGGAATATAAGAATCTAGTCACAAACATTATCACAATCAAAACTATCATCAAAAATCACTTAAAATTAGTTCTATCACCTGCTTCAGTTCTGTGTATATGTTTGTCTTTTTTCTGTCCTATATTTGTGACTAGATTGTTGTTTCAAGAAAATATGTTTTGCAGTAAATATAAGGTGCAAAATTTACAGTGCATAATGCCAATATTATTCTGTATATTTTATAGATTAATTGTAGAAAATATCAATGAGAAAAAGAAAAGAACACTGAGTAACATTTAAATGCCCAGCTTTATTATATACTCTGTTAGCCTAATGGCTTGCAACACATTTGATTTTCAAATCCAGTAAAACATTCATGTCACAAAGAAAAAAATAGAAAAAATAAAAATAATATCATATATTACCTTATGTCATGCGTTTCCTTGATTGTCTTTGCACATCTAATGTCTGATTTTAAGTCAGTGTAGAGCTTAAATGCTTTAAATAGGTGATGTCTTTAAGTGGCTCCACATGAAAAATTTATATGCAGTTATTTATATCTTGTTTCTACTTTTTGGTATTCAATTTTTATTTTCAATTTATAAAGTTTAAATTAATGATCAGTCTCTTCTAAATATTCAATATTTTAAAACTATACCATGGGAAGACTAAAATTTAATATGTCCCTTCTATGTTTCATCATAGTATATGATGAAGTTCTGCTAAATAAAAATAACATTGAAATAGGTTTGATTTTATTAACATTCTTACACTTGGCTATTGAAGTATTGATTTAAGTAACCCCAACAACAGATTTTCAATGTGCAATTAATGAAATTCAGTTTTTTTTTTCCATCCACATTATTTGATATGATTTGATGGTACATCCATGTAAAGGAAGTAATGGGCATATATTTAAAACTTTCTACTCTTCATTGACTCTAGTTAACAAAATTTCCTAACATAAAGTAAAAATGAAAGAGTATAAAGCATTTTCAGTGATGTGATGTCATGCAAAGACATAGGGCATGATGCAGAAACATGAATCCCAGAACAGTGTTAAGCCACTAACAAAACTTAAGATGGTGAGTCAAATTAACTATTAATGTTTAGAAAGATCTTCACAGTTGGGTAATAAGAAGAAAAAAATAATTTGCTTTTAAATCAAAGGAAAATAATTGAAAAATGCAAACTGTAATATGTAATAATGAGAATAATTTAGAAAATGGTATATGAAACTGCTTTTTTTTGAAGTTATGCTAATTATATATTTTAAAATGCAAGGAGAGTTACTTGGGATAGATTATAAATTATATCTAACACTAAATCTATGATATTTGCTTGTAATCTTTAATCATGATTATTTTCAGCTTTAGAGGGTTATACATTTTCTCATCTGTATATTTCTTTGCCATAAACCTAAATGTTACCAAGGGCACTGTCACACCTACATGTATATCACTTTTAAGACCAACGTGCACTTGATTAACATTATGAAAGATATTGTTTTCCAATTGAAGACTATATGATTACGATAGAATTTTAAAAATGCAGATTCAGACATCAAAGAAAGTTAGAAAACTTTTACAAGAAATCAGCAAAGCTTGCCAGTTAAGTATTTTCAATGTCATCATAAGTAGTAGAAAATCAATGAGAAATAGTGCCCTCATTTGATCTTTCAGTTTCATAGTATTAATTTTTCAAAAATTCTGCTTATTTATTATTTTTATCTTACTTCCAAATCAATATGTTTACATTGATTGTATTTTTACAAAATCTCTTATTTCAAGTCTTCAGTGAATATAAAATATAAATTGTTTTTATATGTTTGAAATCATTGTTCATTGGTTTAAAGGATAAAGACAAAAACACTGACTACAACAATTAAAATACAGGGAAAATAAGCATTGGCTGCATTAGATAGCAAGACTATCAATCAACAATAGATATGTAATTTTATAATTGCTTGGAATCTTTAGAAAATAAAATAGACTTTAAATATTTTAATTATGTGTTCATAATATTCTTCATATGTATCATTTGACTTTCAGTTTGAACTAGTTAAAGCAAAAAAAGAAAAGTGTTTTTTTTTTTTTTTTGGCTTGTTTTTAAGTTAAACTTATTGATGTATCCCTTAAAGGTACAGATTTACACCTCTACAATTATATATTATTTCAACAAACCCACTGCCAAAGCCTGAATGATCCTCCACTAGATAACCCTCTCCCCTTTGCTCCCACATTACCAAGTCCCTCCTCTGGTAGCCCCAGTCAGTCCTGTGTGCTCTTTCCTTTCAGTTTTCAGTCACTGTGCCCTTCTCTGAGAAAGCGGGTTTGTCTATTAAGTATTGAAAAGGGTAGAATTGATGCTGAGCCTCAAGGGAAGTGTAAGTCAGGACAATAAAATAAAATCCACATTCTCTGTTCTTTGTGTTTCTCTGTGTATATAGACTTCTTTCTGACTAATTGAAGATAGAGTTTTCCTCTCTGTTGAAGAAATTGTGCCTGGCAAGTTGAATTTCACCTTTAGCATTCTGCAGAAAATAGTCTCTACCTCATTTCCTGATCTAAGGATCCTAGGAAGAATTTTGCTTCTTGTAGTTAATTGGTAAAAGGTGTGTATGAGTACCCATCTTTAGGTCAATCACTTTGCTTAAGCAGGTGGAAGCAGGTGGGGAGATGAGAAAAATGGAAGAAATAAGAAGAATAGAGTAACCATCCCCAACTTCTGGTAAAATAAGTCATGGTAAATTGGAATGGATCCAAGATTATGTGTTTCATCCTTCTGGTAAAATATCTTTATTAGCAATAGCTTCAACATAATGGAAACTTTTAACATATAAGCATCCTAAGAGTTTGTATTTTATGATATATGGGCTTTTAGCATAATGCTGCTGGGATCTTTGCGTGTGTGGAGTTCCTGAATCCTATCCTTTCTTTTTTATTCACTTGTATAAATGTTTAATACATAATCATCTTAGAAATGAGAATGATGCAAGTGAGTTGATCTCATAAGGTCACTTGAAAAGCAGGTGGATTATTATTATTAATGGATTATTATTATTATTATTATTATTATTATTATTAATCTTCAATGCTGTTCACACTTTGTCAGATCTCTACTTTAGGCTTCTGCCTAGAGTACACCATGTAACTCTTTAATAGTTGCATCAACTTCTTGCACCCATCCCTATAACAAACCCATTATGGAAACTGACAGAGGGAATGTAAGCCATGCTATTCCCCATAGTGAAAAGCCTCCCTTATCAAATAATTATCAAAATACTCTGTACTAATGTTTCCTCTACTCATACAGAACCTGGGCATAGTACTAGATACCACCTACATAGGTAAATGCTGGTCCTTGGCATACTAGATAAAAGCACCTTGTTAGAAGAAACTAATTCTCATTTAACTGCACCACAGGATGCCCAGATATAATTTCTCAACCTTCTACATTTGTATCCAATTGATTATTCTTACATAAAACATAAAATTTTTATGAAGTGCTTATGGTACTCCCATTACTAAAAATATTCATTTATTCATTTATGATTATGCACAATTCACAACTTTAGGAAAATTAGCATAGGGAAATTTTTATAATATTGGGCAACAGAAAAATGGAATAATCACATAGCAATCAAGTGAAAAAACATTAATAATAGTATGCCAGCCATCTATTTCCAAAAAAAAAAATCCTACAATCAGACTTCTATAGATTTTGTAAGCTACAACTAGAAAATGCTGCATTATGGTAGCATTTGGGAAGAAGAAGTATTTATATGATCTCTCTATTTCAGGAACCAGACAATTGATGGCAATATTCTGTTGAGGTCATTTAATTGCAGAAGTCATTAAATGTGGTTTTTAAATTACTATTTGGTAAAATAGTGAAATGTTAGGATGCTAATGAAAGAGAGAGATGAAGGAAATGCAGCCAACTTGACAATAAGGTTGCCAAATCAAAGCCACCTAAAACCCTAACTTACAAAGCTAACTTCAATGATTTTTAAATGCAGTAAACTTTGTTTTATTTTATAACTCCTATAGACTAGAAATTGATTGGAAAAAAAAAAAAAACTAAAGCTAAACTAAACTTAATATATAAAGTATTCGGCAGGTCCTTGGATAACTTTTTATTCAGCTTAATTTCATTACAATATTGATGAGAAAAAGATTCAACTAACACTGAACAAAATGACTTATTCAGGGAACTACTTTCATTTTGCAAAATTGCAGTTTCCAAGAACTTACTGATGATATTTAGTGCTTATTGCATCTTGTTGTCTTTTTTCCACTTTTACACACATATATTATCCTGCATTCATTTTTCAAGAGCTATTTTTATACCAAGTATTTTTTTTTATTGGACTGGATAATATTTTACAAACTACAAAAGACTATTAATTACAGTATGAAAATACTGAAAGTCAAGCTTTTCTAAGAACAATATACTTTCCATCAATTCATTATCTAGTAACTGATATTCTGTAATTATAGGGAGGTTTCTTTTCTTCATATGTGCTGTGAAATTTTGATGTGATCCTCATGAGCTGGAGGTTTATTTCTACTTTCCTTCAATTGCTATTGTGTTTCTCTGCTATTGGGAGATGTATATGTTAAGTTGAGAGAGGACTTCATCTTTAAATCATTATAGCTAGAGGCAAAGAAGCAAATTTCAAATATGTATAACTCCAAGCCTTTTCTTTGATTTTCTCAAAGAGATTCTTACTTGCACAAAACATTCAATTGTTAATACAACTTTACTGAAGGTTTAAAGTAACAGAGTTTAAGTTTTGTTTTGTTTTTTCCTTTGGCTTTACAGAAATAAAAACCATATAAATCTATATAAAATATGTGTTGTTTATGTTTATAATTATTTTTTCCGGTCCCTTGATTCTTAACGTTCTCATATGGGCTATTTGTTTAGACCTTTTATAATCCCAGTCTTCTCTATTTTCCAAGTACACTCCTTTCAGAACTGTTTTGGGAAACAATATTCCTTCATTATTTCAAGCATTTTTTCTTTTCATTATAGACTATACTTGTGGTCCACTTTTGCTAACCACTGGGCTCATTAGCTTATTAAGCTAAACAAGAACTTCTGAATCACTCATAGAAAAATTCTTAAAGGCAAAATGTAATCCTCCTTAATTACATTTTTATATTACAATGCAATAATTGTTACAAGTTATTTCTATAACAGAGTGTGATTGAAATTGGAAAAAATTGTGCCAAAAAAGAGTAAGTCAAGGGTAAAATGGAACAAAACAGGTTGGTAGTATTTAAATGTAATTTGTTTTTGATTAAACGTACTCTCAAAGAAGTTGCTTTTGCTATGAATCTATGAAATATCATTCCATGAAAATAGAAAAACATTCCTGCATTGTATCTTATAAAGAGAGTGCATTCTAGAGCACCTTTATTTTTAAGCTAGAAATGTATTCCAAGTATATTAAGAAAGTGAGACATTTTGTTTTGTTTCCAGTGAAGGAAGCAACTGAGGTCAGATAAGTAGAAAAAGAATAATGTGGACTATGTCATGCTTCATGTGTAAAAAGTATTAATCAACTATCTTTCGCCCATGATTGTTTACTACACAATGAAGGTGCAGTTAGTGCTGTATTAGCAATAGAGAAATACCATATATTGTTCCCTGGTGTTTTGAGCTTCTGAGATCAAACAAAAGTGATTTGGTTTTGGGAAGAAAAGATTTTCATAAAGTTAAGTACATTTCAACTTCAAAGTAATTACTTGTTTGGGAATTTTAGACTTTATTTTTCTACATGACAGAATTAAAATAAAATGGATTATGAAACTTAAGATAATGATAGTATATTAACATAATAATAATATGATGATAATATATCTTCTAACATTTGTGTCCTTTTCAATAAAGGATTGTTCTCTAAAAAAATTCAGTAGTGAGAAATATATCAGTCTACATTATATATTTTTAATAGTTCTTGTTTCCTGCTTCAGCTTTTTTGTAACTTGTAACACATTTTGAGCTTGTAACACATTTTGTAGTGCATTTGATTTAATCATTTAAATATGCTACTACAAGTAATATAAATAATACCAATAATAGTGGTTAATTCTACTACGGTATGTATCAGATGCCAAGCAGCATTCCAGGAATGTAAATGCATTAATTTATATAACCATCATTGTAACTTGGATAGAATAGATAAACCTCATTTGACTACAGTGAAGCTAAGGTACCAAGGATTAAAGTAATTTATTGACGTTCACATGATTAGTCTGTGGTAAAAACAATCTTGAAACCAAGAATTGAATAATTAACTACTCTGCCTATAGCCTTCTGTTTAACTATGTGTATTTTTGGACTTAGCAATGATAAAATTGTTTAGGAGCCATTTGTGGGGCCAGTCTAAACTCTTCTCAAGAGCACAGATAAGCTTTTTTTCCAAGATGTCTAAATTAGGCCTTTTCCAATACATGTGACATAGTTGTGAGAAATTAAGGTTAAGACAGGTTCTGTTGGCCTCAAGAGAGACTGTTACATATCTTAAAGAATGCAGATAATCTAGGTTTCAAGATATTTCCAGAAACAAATTTGGTATTGGGGCAACCTAGTGGATGGGTTTTGTCATATGAGGTCATACCATCCTGTCATGTGAAACCCCTCCTCTATCCTTCATGCTTTAAGAGCCTCAGTACAGGATATAAAGCCCTGGTTTGCAACATGTCTATAACATGGTGATTCTATGGGTCCTTCACATTGAAGAATTGTAATAGATTCACACGTTAAGTACAATTCATAAGTAAATAGAAAGGAAATTCTTTTACAATGTGTTATAAATTTAGTGAATTTTAAAGTATGAGTTCTTTGAAGTAAAAGCAAGTTAACAATAAACAGGGATGTAAAGCACCAGGGAGATACAATATAATGGGTAGCTTATATCTGAAAGGAAATAATAGCTTAGTGGTAAATCAATCATATGAAAAATAAATAAATAAATAAATATGATATCTTTAAACTCATGAAACATTTTATTTCCCAAAGCAATAACTAGGAATCTGAAGCAATGCACACATTTTCTCAATAAATTTCTCTGTTCAAAATTCCTTGCTATCAGAGTGGCACAAATAAATGAAAAGCATAGTTCAAATGGATCTATTTAGCTAAAACAAGAATGTCAGTCTCTTCTCCACCTGATCTTGTAAAAGAGTGCAAATTAGTGGCTTAATTGATTATGTGAATTTCATTTCCTGTCTCTTCCAATCCCTTTCCTTAGTACAAGTGCTAATGAGAAATGAAATGACTAGAGGGTGAACAACAAGGAAAGAATAATGTATAGTCCATGGTTAATCACAAATTAAATTGTGCCTCTTTCTGCTGCCTTCTCCTGACTTTGTCAAGTGAAAGTAATCTTAAAGTTAATCACTGTCTTCTAACCATAAATATCCTAAACATTTATTTTAGTGGAGAATTCTGCAAAATTTCATTGGATTCAGCTAATGTGCAGTGTTTCAAAGGAATTTCTTCTGATTAAAAACTATTGTTTATATTTTGTGCCTTGAATCTCATAGTATCCCAGTTTATGTTTGATAGTTTTTACAGAAAATCAAGTGTTGTTTTTAAGGTAATAGATTGTAATACTATTAGCATATGTCTGGAAGGAGGGCTGATTTTCACCACCTCTCTGGGTCTTGTCAGAAATTTAAGTTTTTTGTCAAGAAACAAATTAATATCAGACACTAAAGCAAAAAATAAATTACTAACATGTGGTGAATGTACACAGATGTAAATTCCCAGGTCAGTGAGGAGACTTGGAGATATACTTGCTGATTTAAGAAATGGGATAGAGTTCTGGGATTTCCATAAAAGAAGGAAACTGAAAGTTTATTTTAGCAAAATAACCTCTCTGAAGGTTATTTTGGCAAAAACCCTAATTATGGTTAACACCCCCAATTTTCATTTATCTAGGCAATTAGACTGTTATAAAACTTTTTTTGTGAAACTGATGGATCTTGATTGACCTCAATTTAAAGTAATTCGTATGTCAAAATAAAATATTTTAAGATCTTTTTTTGAACATATTGGTAAAGTCTATCCTTTACATTCAAACCAAAATACTGAACCATCCTAGATTTCAGGGCAGAAGTGGGAAGGGCGAGGAAAGTGTATGATAAAGTTCTTTTTAAAAATAAAATTACATTTTCCTGAAATAATAAAAGAATATAACATTAATTTTTACATAAATTAGTACAGATTATAGGAAGTTCAAATTAGAAATAGTGTTTTTACACAGTAAATTTTGTTAAAATATGAGTATGTATGCAAACTTACCATATAGAGCTGGAAATTAACAATTTTCTAATATTAAAAGTCCACAGTTTTTATTACTTTAGAAAAAAAATTGTTGCGTGCATGTTTTTGGGGGTAAGTGTATTTGTGAGTATGTACACAAATGTGATTTATTCCTATAAAAATCAGTACTTCATCCTTTGGTACTGTTTCTGCCCTCTGACTCTCTAATGCCAAATCTAGATCCTACTTTCCCAGGAATTCTCCATGGTGACAGTATTAAGGAGCCACTATTATTCTCCATTTTGTATATGTTTAACAATCTTATTCTCTGGAAAGTACTAAAGGATTACAATGCAATAATGAGTTGATGTGTAAATGAATCATCATTACATTTCAAAATAAATCTTCCTACATTCACTTTATCTGAAAATGAACTTAAATTTCATATTTTGAATCATTGTATTGATGTAGGGATTATGTTCTCAATGTTCCTTAGCCTGTGTTATACTCTCTCATTTAGTTTTCAAGATTTATTAAAGGGAAACCAACTTGTTTATTTCTATAGAATTAAAATAATTTATCTGAATTTGGGTCAAAGATAACAAAATGTTTGCATGTAAGCATAAGGGGAAAAGTTTATTTTTGAAAAGCTACCACCTGGTGGAAGAAATATGGTGATCAAATACATAGGTACTAATACGCACACATATACACATACATATACATACATAAAATAGCTATCTCCCAATTAAGAAAAATGTGTTTTAATATATTTGTTTTGATAGAGAGAAAAGGAGGACTGTCCTTATTAAATCACAGAATTAGCATTGCATAACAACTAATAATAAAAATTTATTTAGCAATATCAACATTTAACCTTCCTTTACTTTGAATGACATTGTATTATAATCAGAACATAAATGTAATTTCCAAACTACTAGCATAGAAAAATTTTGGAAGGCTTTATCATTGGGAGATGTATCTATTCACTTAATGCTAGAAAACGTTCCATTTATAAGCATTATAAGCATATTTTAAATATGATGTTGCTATGAAATCATAATAGTTGAATACCATTTAATTACACAAAGCATCAATTTGTAGCCTTTAAATTTTATCTTAGAAAAAATCATCTTGGTAAATGCTATTTTCAAAACCATTGCAGATACACTTAAGAAAAATGCATTCTTTTGTGTTTATTTCTGTGTGTTATAACAAGCTCTAAGGACAGCAACATTTTAGCCATAATGACCAAAACCTTCAGTTTGGGCCTAAAACAATTTCAAGACCAATTTTCTTGCATTATGGGAAATTTAGTGAAAAAATTGTACTTTTTCCATCTGTATGAACATAATCATCTGAATAAGAGAATCAAAGTTTTGATCTTCAAATTGCTGCTTTCAATCTTTTTCCTTCTTGCACATTACAAAATGGGGTGGGGTAAATGATACCTGGCTCATGTCTCTCTCCTGCATAGGAAGGTCATGGAGCACTTTGTTTTTGTAATATAGAATGTGGTCTCAGGCCTCACCCAAGACTCTTCAAGCTCCATTCCCAGATGATAGTTTAACAAAGTATTCACACATTTAAATACCTACTAAACACAAGGATTTTAAACATGCATTTGGCATATTTAATTACAACCATGCATGAAAACAAACTGGATTGATGTAAGATTATATGGAGTTTTCTCAAATCACATGTTTTATTTGAAAAGTGCTTGAAGGAACATTCTTTTCCTTAGTTCTGCTGCACAGTTGATACTAAAAATGAAATATTGATATGCTTCCTCTTCACATATTAGACATTTAACTGTCAGAAATACACATAACAAAAATTAGAGACAATACTGTGTATAACTAATTAAAGATAACTACAGCTTGCACAACTGATTTGCTTTATCTTAGCAGTTCTTTTCTAGAGGTAGGTTTTGTTTTGGTTTTCAACTTCTCCAATTTAAAAATAACCACCTAACAAACTGATTTTGTCTACTTCAAACACACAGGATCACTGATTTGTCAATAAGAGTAATTATAAAATGTTCTTCAAAATATTGTCATTTATTATTTCATGACAGTGAATTATTTCATGATTTTACTTGTTCCCATGATCTTATTTAATCATCAATGCAACCATGTGGTAACCATTATTTTTATTCTCCCTAAGTGTGGATAGTGAGTTATAGTGATTTAAGTAGTGTTACAACTCCAATAATGTCTGAGTTGGAACTTGAATTGAGGTCACTTTATTGCTGATATGTAACAATACCTAATAATATCTCTCTAAACACTCAGAGCCAGTTCTAGAAGCATGATCTATAATCAATCCCTGATTCCCATGTATTCACAACTGCTTGCAGGAACTTTTAAATTGATCCATCATATTCTCACCATATCATTTTAATAGTACCTTTATATTGAGTGATTGTCTACCACACTGTTTTCTCTGCTTTGAAAGAAACTTCTGAATGCAGCACATCTGTGCATTGTATTTTATCATTCTGAACTCAATATCTTTTTTGTTTCCTTTCAAGTTTATAGGTACATACTATAGAATTAAGCCTTTGGAATTCAAATATTGGCTTCAAACATCATTTATTTCAAATAATGCATTCTACCCTTAACTTTATAAGTCAAACAAATGCGATCAATAATGGCAGGACTCTTGATTGTAATCAATTTTTCCTTACTAGTTAAGTACTCAAATTTCCATGTGATGATCAAAATGATTTCAAAATACTGATATAAAATTGTCATTATATCTTTAACTACAGACGCCTCCTATAAACCTTCTGAATTCATTTCAGTCTCAATTCCCAGCTGGCATTCTATCACAGTGCTCTCTTTGACCTTAATTTATAAGTAACTGAAAACAAGATTTGTAATACCTTCATGCTTTAGTGGCTAACAAGAGGTGAATGTAAAAAAATTTGCAGGTCAGGCGCTATTAGAAAGATGATTTTAAAGATAAAAAAATTATCTTTGTGGTCTTCTGCTTTCCATATTACAGTTTTCCTCCATTTCTATTTTGAAGGGATTAAAGAAATAAATCTGATTTTATATGGCATAGAGTTCCAAAATAATTTGAAATTAGTTTAAATCTGCTACTTAAACTTTCTATTTTATGATGTGTGGTGTGTTGTGAGAGAGAGACGAAAGAGAATTTGGTCTATCCACTCATTGTTTTTGTTGTTGTTGTTTTTAATTTCCAAATCATCTAATATCTCCAAAATTGTTTCTTATATACGAATTGGCTGTTATATCCTAGTGATCTTTCCCAATTGAGAACACTCCATCTGTCTTTGTTATTTAAAATACTGAAAACACTTGTTTTCTGACACATTTTCCCAGAGTATGCCCTGCTTTTGTTTGTTTTCTGTTGTCTTATGATTAAACTGATATGAAAATATTCTAGCCAAAAACATATAAATATGATGAAATCGCACCAGAAGACACATTGTCATGATATAGGACTGCTGACAATAACATGTTACATAGTTGTGGAAGTTGGTGGCTTCTTAGTAGAGCATATATCTCCCCTTGTAATTAATCAGTGGAACATGACAACACAATTTGCAAGTGTCTGACTCAGTAGCAAATAATTTCAACTTACAGTTTTGTTGAAAATGGGTAACAAAACCAACAGAACAGGAAACAACTTACAAAGAGAAGCTTGCCCTTTAAATCAGTCACTCATCAGGTTTGTTCCAGCCTGTGAAAGTGGTAGTAAACACCACACTAACCTAAAAAGGAGGTGAAAATAAGATATATTCACTAAGAGGATGAAATAGACAAAAGCTGTTGCTAGTACAAGGGATTCCCCTTTGATTTTCTTACCACAGAGTTCAACCTATAGTCCAAAAAAAGCTATGTGCATCCACAGAATGGTGACTGACCCACCTTCAAGCCAAATGAAGAAAACAAGATATGTCGTCAATACTCCTTCAAAAGCAGGAGATTCAAATCCAATGAAGAAACCAAGATGGTGACATCTATCTTCCTCCAAAGACACAGCTCCAGCATTTTTTTTTTTTTGCTTCAAATCTAAAGTGACCCAAAACCACCGAGACTCACTCAAGACAGCAGCAGCAGCACCCACTTTAGATGCCTAATGATGGAAATAGCAACACTGCAAGTTCTCTTCAGGGTCCCAGACAACTCCCAAGCTTTGCAGTTTGAAAGTTAGAGCAAGTTTTCAAGTTTCAAATTTCCAAGTCAGTTCACACAAGTCACACATCTCTCCAGCATGCTTTCTGAGACTCCTCAACAGTCTGGCTGGGGATAGAAGCCCATAGTGTGGCTTCCTTCTCTGCCCTGCTGCCATACATGGTGGTGGCAACTCTGAGGCCTCCAGCCTCCCTGCTGCTCCTCTGTTCTCTCACTTCTCCAGCTTTCTCTTTCTCTCTCTGTTGTGCTCCAGCCACACTAGTTTAAAGCCCTCTCTCTGTTCTTCTCATGAGAAGGCACTCATTTAGGAGTATTGCCTTAACCAGTGTATATATGAGGGATACAAGACAGAAATTTTCTTATTCTGTGATTTATTGACATATATTGCCTGGCATAACTAGTATTCTTTTGAAAGAAAAAACTTTCCATTCTGAGTCCTTTCTCTAGCTTTTATTTTAAAAAAAGAGAACAAAAGAAAAGGAAAAAGAAAAAGAAAAAAAATTATCACTATGAACTTAGAATTTGATTTGATCATGACTGCTTTACCTTTATTGTCCCATTACTCTTTGTGGTTTTGAAATTTTCCTGTATTTGACATATAAAAGCAACTTTCAATATACATAAAATTTTTGACAATATTTTCACTTTTTGAGAACTTCCTGTTATGAAAGATCACAAAAAAGGGGGGAAAGCTCTCCAAAAATATGAAATAATTGCTTCTAAATTTCTGTTCTTGTCAAGATTCCAAAAGATCATTGTGCTAGAATATTCTTTTTTTTTTTCTTTTTAGAGACTAGGTCTGCTATTTTTGCCCATGGAACTGCTGGCTCTCGTTGCCCGGGGTACTACAGACTCAAGCAATCCCCAGCCTCAGCTTCCCAGGTAGCTGGGGTTACAGGGGCACGCCACCACACCCAGTTATTTTTTGGAACTAGGTTTCACTACGGGCCCCAGGAGGGACTCAAACTGCAATCCCTAGCCCCTGATGCTTCATAGGCTGAAGCTTACAGGCACAAGCCACCGTGCCCGGCCTGTGCTAGAATATTCTGAACCTGGTTGGCGAGTGGCACATATAAAGCTGGAGATTAAAGGCATTGACAAAGAGTGCAGAGTCTTGTAAATCAACATAAAACATTTAAATGTTATAACCAGGGCATGGGGAGGATTTTATGAAGGCAAGGTCATGACATTTGAATGTCACTCCTCTTTATAGATCAAGTTAGAACTGACTAGAGGTAATGGTAGCAGGGAAAACTGAGAGAAATAGAATTGAGATATGTTTTGAGGTACAAATGAAAGTACTAGCTGATGAATTGGATAGGGGGAAAGATGAAAAGAGGGATTTGATAATGATAGCTAGTTTTTTTTTTTTTCCATAAGCAATGACATTTTGAGACTAAAGAGACTGAAAGATAAACAAACATATTGTGTGGCAATAAAAGGTTGAATATCAAGATTCTAAGGTACACATTTTAAAATTCCGTATGCCAGTAAATTACCTAAAGTAGAGCTGTAAGTCTCTGAAGATTTCCACTGTAGAGATGTAAATTTGAGATTTATCAGAATAAGTATAACATTTAAATCTACTTGATTAAATGAGATGACCTAGAGCAAGGCATTCCTTGAGAATAGTTCCCTGGGGCATGCTATCATTTAGAAATGTAGGGGAAAGAGAAGTCAGGAAAGAAGTTATGAAGAAACACCTGTGAAAATGACAGATGAACCTACAATCTCAGGTAACTTTCTAGATAGTAGAAAAAAAAACTTTAAAAATTTATATTTGAAGCATCTAATGTGATACAGTAAGGTGAAAAGTAAGTCTCCTACTAAAAATACTTCATTCTCATATTTTCAGTATCATCAAAAACTTGACTTTACAAGAGGTATTTGTTATATACTAAAACACAAACAATTCTTATTTATCAACATTTTTGCTTTTGACATTTTGAAATTATATGTAATTTTGATGTATAAAACTGAATTACATCCATCATTACAACTGTTAAAAACTTCCCACTCTCCTTAGCTATTATGAACTAATTGATAATATGGAGAAGAAAAAAATTTGCAAAGAGCAATTTCAGAAGAGATTGGAATCATTTGAGAACAGTTAGCTTTTGTTTTAAGTTTTAACCACATCATCACAAATATCCTAAGAGATAGTTTTAAAGCTTAAAATGAAAATTGCTCTTGGGCTGAAAGCTTATATGCCAAGTGAAATTTCACTAAAGTGGGAGTTTATAAGTGCTGACAAGTCCTTAACTATAGTGATGCTAAAAACATTACTATTATAAGAACACTATAGAAGCTATTAGAGCTCTCAAATCCCCCTTTAGTGTTCACTTACTGAAGGAAAGCACAAATATGCAACAAGAGAATGGAAGAGGTATTATTTTTCAGAAGGAAAACCTATTGAAAATTTTTAAGTTACTTTAGCTTATTATAAGAATTCATCATGGGTTTAGAAGAAACTCTGTACCCAGCAGGGTGGGGACAAAAAAGGAAAACCAGGATGACACAGAGCTGTCTAGGACACTGTTAGATGTCATAGACTTTATATTAAAAGTGAACAGCTGGTAACTAAATATCCTTCCACACTGGGATACAAACTTAAGGGCTCTTTTGATTTCCTGTTAGGAGACTAATTTAGTAATTGCAAGCACAAGCATATACAGAAAATGCTAGGAAAAATGGATCATTGATTGACACATTACTTTCTGTTTTCCAGTAATCATATTTTCGTGTCATCTATATTCATTTCAAAAGAGCAGCCTTAGCTCTTTTGTTAGGAAGGCAAGGCTAATAACATCATGCTATCTTTAAGTATGAGAGATATCCTCTTCTTGCCATTTATTCAGAAATTCTGAGTTAAAGGTCAACATTTTCTTTTTTATGAGCTAGAATGAACTGAATTTCTCTCTCTCTGTGAAACCAATAAACTTCTCTCTTATCTCAGTTTTGTATTTCAGGAAAATTTATTTTATGCTTATGTGTGCTATTGTTCATTGTTCCTTAATTGTCACCAATAAGTAACCTCATTCTTTTTTGACAATATTCTAATACATCCATTTATTTTAATTTTAGAATAAAGCAAACAATACACATAGAAACAAATAACAGGTAGTCTGTTCTTTACCTCTTTATGATTAAGGTCTTTTCTCCTTGAATAATATTTAGATGGTATTCTAAATCCTTGAATTTTTTGCATGAACCTATTTTAGCAGAACTGTGATGGAAACAATTCCTTGGTATAAAAATCTCACATTGGTGAGAAATTCAGATAAAATAATAAAGCAATAGAGGTTAGGTTTTCGAGGCAGGTAAAGATTTTGCTGCTTTTCAAATTATTCTAGACTAAAACCTATTCATTTTTATCTTCCTGTAGATCAAATCTTATGTTTCAGAAAACAAACATATCTGTTTCCTCCAATAGTCTCATATAAAAAAAATGGGTAATTCTTGTTACCCAAATATTTCCTGTTCAATCACTTAATCTTAATATTAGCTAAATCCTAATATTCTTGTATAACTCTACTGTCCAAAACATAATCTTGGTCATTAATGAAACTCAATAGATATGTATTAAATCAATAAAGTCAATTATCTAAATCCATTTTATTGTGATTTGTTTGTTAAGTGATATTTTAGATGTTTCATGCATCCTATTCTCACAAACCCTCATCCAGGTAGATTTTGCATTACCTATTAATTTTAGATAAGAAAGATATGGACATCTAAGTAATTTTACCTCGGGTAAATAAAAATAGAATACAAATTTAATTTAGTTAATATTTAATCTCTATTTTCTTCTAAACACCATGCTGATAAAAAATAAATAACAAAAGAATCAATGCCATTATATTCAAATAGTTTAGATTGATTGACTTCAATCATTTTTCCAGACTGCTTCCACACATATTTGATGTTATTGAGTCTCTGTATTGAAGAGTCTCTCCTGATATTCTTATCCTAAAATAAAATAGCCATTCCCATATTTGTTCTATCTGCCTTAAGGCAAGTAGTTGTTATTAGATTTAAATTTTCCATCGACTAATTGAATTCTGTTTCATCACTTTCATTTCCCCCATGCTCTGAGAATTAATTTTCTTCACACATTGGTATCATATGTAAACAGGTTTTATTTTCATTAACATGACATTGCTACCTTTTATATTATTGGATCAGCATTTTAGTATCATTGAATGATAGCATATCATATTTATTTATTTATTTATTTTTATTTATTTATTTATTTTTTTGAGACTAGGTGTCGCTATTTTTGCCTGTGGAACCGCAGGCTCTCGTTGCCCGGGGTACCACGGACTCAAGCCATCCCCAGCCTCAGCTTCCCAGGTAGCTGGGATTACAGGCGTGCGCCACCACGCCCAGCTGTTTTTTTTTTTTTTTTTGGAACCAGGTCTCCCTACGGGCCCC
>PVHY01016837.1:0-32848 GCA_004024945.1 Uropsilus gracilis
GGGGGGGGGGGGGCGTCTGAGGGGCAGGGTGTCTCGCCCTCGTGCAACGATCCTCGAGAATTTCCCCCCAGTTATTCGCGATGACTTTTTTTAGAAAGTGAAAGCCTCGATTATATGAGCACCACCTGGTCCTCAACCACCTGGTTTTCACTGCGCACCCGCGCCATTCTTGAACAAACGGACAGAATTTCCGGGATTCTTAGCCGTGTTTCTCACACGGGGCATCCGGGGCGCTGCGTGCGTGGCGGGGACCCACGTGTTAGGGCATGAGGAGCAGCCTGGGTGACGTCTCCATCAGGCCCAGGCCCCTCTGCCCCTTCTTTCATATGGGTATGGCTCCCGCAGCACCCTATTGTGGGACTGGCCTGCCTTGGGGAGGCAAAGATGAATCAAGTCCTGGGTGCCAAGAAGTTGATCCTGCGCACCCAGGCTTAGTCCTGGTAGATCTTAACTTGTTGGGAACGCGAACGTGTTTTTTTCCCTCTAGAACAGGAGGTCCTCGCTTGAAGTAGATTTGAAGTAAATTTTTGTGAGCATGAGTATTACCTCATGGAAGGTTTGGATTTTGCAGATTCTAGTCCTTCCACACGTTCCCTAAAATAAGACCTGAAGAGGACCATGACCCTATAGGGACTTCCAAGACCATTTTTTATGACCACTGCCACCTCATTTCTCTGCCACTTGGGTTGTCAAGTGGACGTGACTCAATATCCTACACAGGCGCAGAAGAGATGTATGCACCCTACTTCTTGATTCAGCATCCCGGTCTAGTTGTATTTCGAATAACAGCTTTATTGAGATAGAATTTACAAAATATAAGGTTTAAACATCGTGGATTAAATACACAATTCAGCCATTTGTAGTGCATCGAGTTATCATTTTCATCACTCCCAAAGATACCTCCTATCCATTAATAGTCACTCCCCCACTGTAATCCACCACTAACCTGTCTTTCTGATTTAACTACTTCAGTTTATATAAATGAAAGCATACAGTAATACAAGGTCTTTTGTGCCTAAGTTCTTTCACTTAGCATGTTTTTAAGATTCTTCCCACGCTGTCACATGCATCAGAATTTTCTTCCCTCTCATGGCCCAGAATATGGATAGAATATCACATTTTGCTTGTCCATTATTAATTGATAAACGTCTGGGTTGTTATCACAGTGGGGCTATGGGGACCAGTGCTGCTATGAACACTCACCTACAAGATTGTGTGTGGACATGGACCATGTGGCAACTCTGTTTAAGCTTTTGAGGACCTGCCAGGTTGTGTCCCAAGTGACAGCACCATTTTCCTTCCTGTCAGCCATGTACGAAGCTACCAATGTCCTCACATCCTTGTCAACACTTGTTATTACTTATCACTTTTAAGTTTTAGCCAGCCTAATGGATATATGATTGGCATCTCATTGTAGTTCTGATTTGTATTTCCCTTGTGATTAATCATACAAGCACCTGTCCCTGTGCTTGTTGGTGCTTTGTGTATCCTCACTGAAGAAAGTCTGTTTACATCCTTTGTCCACTTACAAACTGAGTTACTTGTTTTTCTGTCATTCAAAGGTATTTATGTTTATACATGTATACGTATTCCTTTCTCAGACACATAATTTACAAATATTTCCTTCATCCTGTAAGTTGTCTTTTTTAAGTTGTCTTTCTTGACAATATCATTTGAAGCGCAGAGTTTTTCATTTTGATGTCAAATTATCTATTTTTCTATTTTGGTGTCATAGCCAGACTGAATCCAAAGCCATGGAAATTTATTCCTTAGTTTTCTACTAAATGTTTTATATTCAGATGTAAATGTAAAATGTAAATGTAAAAAAAAATGTAAATGTTTTACATTCAGATCTCTGAGTTCATTTGAGCTCCATTTTGTGTATGGTGTAGTGTAGGACCAATCTGTTGTTAGTGAGGGAGTGCCAATCTTTTGAGTCCAGGATTTCCATGACAGAACTCATGAGTAATTTTAAAGTTATTCTGCATAATTTCTAAACTCCCCTCTAGATAAAAATATTTTGTGATATTTAGGTGATCTATAATCAGCGAGGCCTATACATGTAAGAAGTTAAGCAATAGAAATAGTATAAATTTGTTTTTTAAAGTACTGTCCTTGCTCCATTAGTGGGTTGTGAAATACATAAAACCAATATGGGCTATAATCATGATTTTGTTTTTGTCTTTTTAAATCAAATGAAACAGAGCAGAGCAGAGCAGAATGTACCTCCCAAGTTAAAGAAAATGTTACTTGGCAAATTTTGGACCAGGAGTTAGTGTACAATGTGTTTTGTACTATGGGCCACATTTTTATAAGTAGAAAAAACACCCCATGAACTATAGTTGCAGAATTCTCTCATTGCACAAACATTTCTTCAGTGCTTATTTTATGCCAGGCCCTTTGCTAAGTGCTGGGGATAAAATGAGAAACAGCATTTCAGTCTTATCCTGCAAGGCACACACACAGGCGGTCTGGGCCACAGCAGAGTATAGAGATAAAAGACTGCACTGTGATTTGCTTTCCCCAATCACAGGACTCCTTCTACATACTGATGCTCAGTCCCGTGGCACTTATCACTTTGCAATTAATGCTTATTAGCTTATCTCATAATCGCCTTGCAGACATATTGGCCTTTTTTCCAGTTAGTGGAACTTTGTCCCCCGGTTCACTATTACGTGCTGTGCTTATTATGTGGGGAAGAAAGTATAGGCCACACAGTGGGAGTTGCCCAGAATGGAATTGATTTTCATTTTACTCCTACTATACTTAGTGCAAGCTCAATGAGAGACCTCATGTATTTTCCAACACTGGTGTATTAGTTTCTAAGGGAGAATGTCTAATCATGACCAAATTTCATTTTCCAAGGATGCTGCAGGACAGGGTGTTAACAGCAACACTCAACCATTTTGCAGGCTATGCTGAGGAAAATGAGTGTGTCATCTTCCCAGTAGTCCGATCAGGCCACTGCTGGGTACACTCAGCACCATGACATCTACTCTTCCTCTTGATCTGAACACCACTCACCAACTGATGGATACCATTGACTCCCAGACGATTTAGATCTTCCTTTAAAATAAAAAGTATAACCAGTTCAACATGTTGGACAGGTTACACAAACACACACTTCCACAAGTATGTCCGCTTTTTGAAATGACTCTATTATGTTCCCAGACATGATTGTAAAATACACTTATGGAATTTTACTGGGACCATAAAGATACCTAATTTCCCTCTGAATGTTAGTGAGCTCCTTTTCTCCTTCCCTTCTTATTTCATGCCTTCTTATCTTGTCCCTCACCAAATGGCTTGTCCAGTTAATAAGTACATTCATTTCTTCTTACTTCAGATTGCCTGATCTTTTCATTAGACCCCTCTGTTTAACTCAGCATTTAAATAAAAATTTTGATCTTGGTTCTATACAAATCATTACATTTATACAAAACTTGTAATACAGCTATGAATTCAAGTGCAAAATTAAAAACATAAAAGATAATATAATCAAATTAGTAATATTTTGGTCTTACTACTCCAACTTAGAATATTCTTTTAAATAATTTGGAGCAATTGAAAGAAATAATTTTGAAGTCATTAATAATATTCCTTAAGAGCAAGTGAAACAAGTCCCAATTTTTATTTTACTTCCCTGATTTTAAAAATACTTTCTTACAATTTGTAAACAACCATACTGAGTAATACTATTTCATTCCAAAGAAGTTCTACTTGGTAATTTCAATAGCTTTGAATTACACTGTTTAAACGTTAAGGTTGGAATGATTTAATAACATATCTTAAAGGTTCAAAAGTAATTTGATTTCAGAAAATGGAGAACTTTTTATCAACCTTTTCTTCACTTCTCCCTCTAAAAACTGCCCTACTTTGCCTATCAGATTAGTTTCTGGGTATGGAGAGAAAGGAACCAGAATGAGTTAGTCTGGAAGACTAAATTCTGGCAGTGTTCTCAGAATGGGGTGCTTCTGTCCCACTCTGTCTTTCCTTCCAGTATTTTTGTTCTGATGAATGTGATGGGAGGGGGAGAACACTGACCTTTCTTGCTGCTCATGGTGAGCTGGAGCCGGATATTCACCCTCTCCAGAGTTTTCTCACATATAAAATGGAAATATATTCTCATAATCTCATCCATGGGGTAACAGAGAAAACGCCATTTTTGGCTCCTAGTAAAAACTCAAATGTTATCAACAGGGTGAAAGCATTGAAAAGTTTTTTTTTCTGTCACCCAATATATTAAAACATGATTTACATGCTAAATTGAAGGAGTTTTTTCAAGTAGGTATTGTATTTTGTCATTCGTCTCCATGAAACTTACCTGAATCTTGACTATCTCTTACCTGTAAAATATCATCTATCTAATAAGTAGACTTCAAGTAGCTATGAACTCCAGATTTCTTTCTGAAATGGTTTTCTCAGAAATCCATGTGAATGTATAGGTCCTAGGTCTTGTCAGATTGAACTAAAAAATGAAACCTTTTTATGAAGGAGATTAGATGGATATAGAGGTAGACAGAATAATAGAAAGAACCACCCTGTTCAGTTTACAACCAAACTCATCTCACCCACTCCCCTCTCTTCTCCATGGTTCTGAAGCCAATCTCCAAGCATTTCATCAAAAACGTTCAAAGTGCTTTAAAACGTTAACATCTTCTCTTTGAAAGTTAGTCTGAGTGATTTACTCTGGGAGATCTGGGAATTCATCAGAACGTTTCTGCACTGAAAAATTCCAATGCTGGATGTGTGGCCACAAGCAAGTCGCGAAAGCTGTCCAGGCTGAGAGGCTGTTGTGTGCCCCGGGGAGGCCAGAGCACCTGAGGACACGGGTGTGTTCAGCTCAAAGATGGGCAGGAACCTGGACCCGGAGAAAGGTGGGAATGGTAGTTGTCATTGCTCACAACAACAACAAATTAACAACAACAACAAAAAGTCTGAAAACCTAAACAAAACAACCCTGTATGTGGGTGCCCAGAACAGACTTCAGGGAATACTGGTCTCTGAAGCACTGGGATAGCTGGCTGGGGCCTTGGCTGGCAGAGCCAGGAAGGCCAGCCTGGCCAGTCACTGGCTGAGCTGTCCTGTCTCCGCCCCTTCCCCTTCCTTGGGTTTTGCAGTGGAGCACTGGGAGCTGAAGGCCAGGAAGCATGGGGAGATCCTACCTTCCCTCCTGGAAGACTTCCCTAGGAGTAATGGTGTTCCTCTGCCCTTTGGCTTGTTCTTCTGTGCTCAGGGCTGTCTTCTGGCTCACACTTGTAATATTTCGGGGCAGCTCACAGCCACCAGGCCAAGTAGCTGTCTCCCTTACTAACATGGACATGCCCTGAGCAGAACTCACAGTATATTAATCCCTGTGTGGCCAGGAGCAAACATACAACAATGCCTGAGATCAAGTGGGCCATCAGGACTTCTTGAATGACTCATTGCCAAAGGCTTACCTTGCACCCCCAAGCCTGCTAGTCAGTAAATCATTCAAATGCCACCTTGTCAAGAGTTCTCCTATCACTGCTGCTGTGCTTTTTCCTTGCAACAGTTTTGTTTTTCTTCATATCTTGCATGACAAACTGAGCTGACTTCCAGAAGCCTTCATTGGCTTATTGCTTGTCTCGCCACACTAGAAGTAAACTCCTTGAAGGCAAGTTTTCAAAGAGGCTATTATTTTTATAGAGCAGTTTTAGGCTCGCATGAAAATGAAAAGGATGGTACAAAGATTTCCTACCAATTCTCGTAAGGCAGGAACTTTTTATTCATTGTGGTAGCCCTCTCACCTGCATGCTACCTCTGACGTATGATTGTCTGCAAGTGACAATGCTCAAAACAAATTGTCCTATTAAAAAACTGGTCGTATCAGCTCCATCACCTTCAGAAGTTTTATGCTCATCACTTAGGTCTATAAAATTGATTAATACTCATTTATGTAACTCCCCCAACTCAACTATTGGTAAGTCTACTTTGGTGGCCACAGGTCTTCCTGTTTTCATGAAAATAACTTGGTTTTGAACATGCGGCCCCATGGCCAGCTCAGCCCTTGATATGCAGAACAGCTGCACGATGTACCATTTCTGTTTTGAGTAGAGTCTGAAGACTGGGAAGTTTGAGCCTGAGGCTCATTGTGGGCTTCGGATGGTAGTGATTTGAGACACAAGTTTACATCATTTTATTGCATGTTGCTGAACTGTGCTTTGCAGACAGTGTGTGTTTGCAAACTGAAAGTTTGCTGCAGCCCTGCAAAGAATGAGCAGAGTGGCCCTGTTTCTCCAACAGCATGTCATGCTCACTCTGTGTCTCTATCACATTTTGGTAAAAAAGTATCTTCCTTCTTCTTTTTAGTTATGAAAAAAATACAAAAATCACACAAGTTTCTTGTAAAAAAAGTCAAGCCACTTTTACACTGATATTCACAGCCGCATTATTCATAGCAGGCAAAAAAATGAAGCTAATCCAAATGTCCATCATGTGTGAGTAGACAGACAGAATGTGGTATATCTATACAATGGGGGGGGTTATTCAGCAATAAAAAAGCATGGGATTCTGATACAGACTATGACATGGATGAGCCTCAAAAACATCACACTAAGCAAAAGCAGTCCCTCATAAAAGCCCTCCTAGGTATGATCCCGTTCCCGGGAAGGGTCAAGAACAGGCGACGACACAGATGCGAAGGGTAAATGAGCAATTGTCATGGATTGAGGGGAGGGGAGTTGGAGATTAATAGTGGATCCTGACCCTTGAGGGGTGATGAGACACCTGGGGGTAACACAGCGGGATGTTACATGACTTTGCTAATATGCTAAAGCCCGCTGACTCAGAACTCAGAGGTGTGGTTTTCTAGCTCTGTGAATGACATCACAATCAAAGATGAACCTGAGGAAAGCAAAATTCTTCCCACCCTCCCCTACCGAATGGGCCTGACATGTCCGCATCTACCTTCACTCACCTGCTTGGTTTTTGGTCATGCGGTTCTTCCATGGCTGGGCAGGTTGGTGCTGGTGTAGGGCTACCACCACAAAGAGCTGGGCAGTGGACAAAGAAGGTCTGGAATTCTCCCCATGAACTCATCCTACCGGAAAGAAGGGCAGTTTTTTTCTAAATCACACAAAAATGACTTCTGGGCCAGCAGTGGCCTTGAACACTGGAATGCTTTTGGGGAAGGAAGGCTGCTGCATACCTGTACTAACTACACAGCCTGCAAGCTTGAATGAAAAGTCAACACTTCTTATAGCTATCATATTTTATTGGCTGATCTCTAGCAGGTGACTTTCCAGAATGGACCAAACTTTGGCCTTCTCTTTGCAAGCTGAGTTGGAAATTATCCCATTTATCTTAAAAAGCACATTTTCACTTTCAATAAATGTTACCTAGTTCTTTAATTTTGCCTTTTTTACTGAAAAAGGATTCAACTTCACATTATGGCATGAGTATGATTTTTACATTTGCTATCCCAAAGTGACACCACTACCAAGAGGATTTCTTGAGTCTGACTTTTTGGAACAATATAACTTTTCTGACAGCATCCTTGCAGATTTCAAAAGAGCTCAAATAATGGTATTTTCTACACTAAATTTAATCAGTGAGTAAGCATATGTTTATTTGAATTACTATTATGTCTAAAGAAATATTCTATGCTAAACAAGAAGAACTTCCAAATCCTGGTATTTTACGTACCAGTGCATGTATGCCCCGTACATAGTAGGTACTTAGTAAACAATGAGCTCAGAGCAATTTTGTTTACTTGTGATACCCCAACAAGCACTGACTATATAACCACAGAATTAGTAAATCCTTAATTCTCCTAGCAAAGAAAGAAAGAAAACAAACTGAAATAAATGGTGTAATATAATTAGTGACTACTTTTAAGATAAGTCCCAGAATTCTGCCAAACTCATAACTAATGTTTTAGTATTATTTGTAGTGTTCTAAGCAGCTAATTTTCTCCAGCAATTTTTGGTGCTACTTTGCCTGTTTATTTTTGAAAGAAATACTTACTGTTAGGCTTCAAGATGACTCAAAGTGTTTCCATATAAAAGTCAACAGTCCATGGTTCTCAAATCTGACATTTTGCTTTTGTTTCTAGTTCTAGAAAGGTGAGATCCAGGGTTCTTACACTAATTAGTACCCTCTACTTGAGCCCCTGAATCTTAAACCTAAAAGCAACCTAGATGATATTTTAAGTTTGATTTTTTTTTTTTTTACCTACACAAATTATACATGAACAAAATTTTCTTATAAAAAAGGGAGAGATTCATTTCACGCCAAATTCTCAACATCATACCTCATCTTGCTCCCTTCCTACCTTTCCGGACTTGGATGCACGTCTCCATGCAGATTAAAATTTGAGAACCACTGCCAGGCGGAAGGATCAGAACCAGTACACTGAGCGTTTGTTAGAATACAGACAAGATGAGGCCAGGTTTCAGCGTTACTCCCTGTCATGTGAATCACCAAGTCCAAGTCCCAACCAAAACAGAAGAATTGCCTTTTCAAGTATTTAAGGGCCATTGCTTAAGATGATATCTCACCGAAAGAATCTCTTCCTTCTCATGGAAAAAAAAAAAGTTTAATTCCAATTACTCTTAGTAAGAAATGTGAGCAATGGAAATAGTAAACATTCAGTATGTGGGGAGAACAGTTGGTATTCAGTAAACACAAAAGTAATTTATTGACTTGGCGAGAATCCCCTCTACTAGTTCAGTTAACTCTTCCTCATCTGGGAATCAAGTGACTATTTTGTAGTGTTTGTAATGCAAGTCGCCTTCTCACCATCATTCTGCTCAGTGGGATGAACGTAGATGCCCCAGCAATCAGTGGGATGAACGCAGTCTGACACTGAGTGGGTGTAGGTCCCCTTTCAGGCTCTTATTAAGACATCCTCTTTGCCACACAGTGTGGAAAGAAAAAGAATTACAGTCCTCAGAGGAGACAGACTTGTGTTTGCTTTCAGAGGCGAACCACAGGGGCTGCGTGCTGGGCCTGGAGCTGGGGGAAGCACTCGGAAGGGAGTAGTCAGATCAGTGGGCAAGGGCATGGATAAAAAGAAGGGCCCCACTGTGATGCCAGAGCGCCATCTTGAAAAACAAGGACGTGGCCACACCATGATATTTAGGAGAAGCCAGTGCCTTTTAAAAATAACAAAACACACATTTGCACCTGCAAGCGTGTAGTCTACACTGCTGCTCAGCTTTCTGACTCTGGGGCTGAGGGGAGGACGTGTTGATTTTTCCTTGTTGTGCTGGTAGTCGGGACTCGAGGCCCAAAGACAAGTTGTTGTCTACTCCTGTTGCAGGGAGGGGCCTGAGACGGAAATATTCACGGGGTGGTCGTTCTTCACTCAGCAACAGACATCCTGCTCTCCCTGAGGTGGCTGAGGAGAATCCTCGGGATGGGGATGGGGCACTGGGTAAGGATGAGAATGATAGAAGGTGGAAGGACGAGAGCAGTCTCTCAGAGGCACAGTGAGTCACTGAAGATAGGCCTGCTCCCTTTGGTGAAAGACTTGGTGGAGTGGACGCCTCGTCGGACAACAAGCGTTTATCCAGCACCTTATCAGTTGCAAACGCCATGATCACACTGTCTGGTCTTCAGACCGCCCTCTGAGGTAAAGCAGTTTCTCCCTAATACAATCGTCTTCCTGTTGCAGATGAGTAAATAGAGGTGCAGAGAGCCTGGACTAGAATCACACAGCCAGTCAGCAATAGATCTTAGACCATGGGTCCTGTTTAATTCCCTACCAGGTCTCTCAGCCAAGGTGGGTTACCTGAGGTGGAGAGAGTTGGAGGGACGATATGACGGCTCCTCAGAGACACTTGTCAATGAGGGAGCAAGAGTAGGCTTCACAAAGGGGAAGACCAGTCTACTAAATAAGGTCGGATTTGGTTGGTTATCTGTTTTGTTTTTGTTTTTAATGAGAGGTTTTCACATGATTATACGAAAGAGCTCGTGAGAAGAAATCTCTACAAGGAGGGGGGTTTCTCCTCACCCTTGGGCCTCTCCAGCTGGCTCAGAACAGAAATAAGAGAAGCTCTCAGTTGGAACACCTGCGTCTGTTAGTAAAGAGGGGCATATTGCGAAGGGAATCACCTGGAAGAAAGAATCCTGTTCGCTCTCACTTTTGAATCCATTCATATAATTCACCATGAACTAGACTGAATTTCTTGTTTGCAGGACAATTCACGGAGCTCTCCCTGTGGTACCACACTGGCCATATCTATCCAGGTTCAAGGTGAAGAGTCAACAGTCCGGGAACGGCTCCATTTACACATTCCCTTCCTACATTGACATTACAGAATCTAGTACCTTCCTGTCCTTCCCTCAGCTCTGGGGCCCCAAGGGAGTGCCCCTAGTTCGTGCTTTCACAATGTGTGGGGGAGGGGGGCGGTGAGATGCCCACTGTAGAGTTCTTAGCTGATTCCAGCTGTGGATCTAGACGTTGTTACTTTCAGTCTCCCACATCTTGCTTTTGAAAAATATAAAGCGATTGTAGTTAAACTTTATGTAAACCGAACGTCTACTGGTGACACTAGGAAAGACAACAAAGTCCAATGCTTTTGTTTATATTGGGTTTATAACCAGAAATCCAGACCAGAACTCTTTTTTAAATTCCTCTGCAAAAGATAAAAAGTCTCCCTGCTCTGTTGGAATTAGTGGGTTCTAATTCTTAAGCTGGGTCATCATTTTATACAATCAAGACAAACTTCCTTGGAAACTACTGGGCCCTGATGTCACGGCTGTGGGAGAAAAACAACATCCAATGCACATCCTCTCTGAGAGATTTCCAGGTTCTTAGAAGACATAAGCTGGCCACAGAAATGACTAGAATTCATGGCAGTAAAGAGCCAATGAAACTGGCAGAATGCTGCAGAGTCAGCTTCATTTTTTCCTATTTAAAAATAATTACACCAGTCACACATGAAAGTATTTTTGTTGAAAGAAGCATAGAATGTCTAGAAAAAATTTTCAGAGTTCCCCCTTTTACCTCCCCACTTCCGCATTCTCTCTCAGATTGACACTATTTTTGCTATTCCCCTTTCTGTGCATTTTCATACATATAGATATTCATATGTATTTTATTTAGCATACATGCTTCTATAGTTGCTTAGCATAATTAACTCAAGTACACTGTCCTGTGGACTTTTACTTAATAAAAGATCTTTTTATGTCAGAACATATAAATCTAGTCTTTTCAAAGTCAGTACTACAGAATATGTTTTTAAATGTATCCTACAGAAAAAAAGTAAGTGAAACAAGTTCTCACACTTGATGGGCACACATTAAATTACTTCCCTGCTTTACTACTTTTTTGAGAAGACTAAACCTTATAGAGAATTTTCTCTTTCACTTATACTCTTCTAAAAACAGATTTAATGCATTCATTTGACATATAAAAGGCTTTACAGAAAGGCTTTACTTAAAACCAGTATTCTTAAAAAGTATATTTAAGCAGAAAATACTGGAATTCTACTTCAAAGTATATATAAATGCCTGTGGTGGATTCTAAAGCAGAAATAAAATCAAATAAGAGGAAAAAAATCTAGAATATCTGAGGATACTGTTAATTTGTATGGCGCTTAAGTACAACAGGGATTCTTTATAAAAATTTCAGTTCTTTCATTGTGGTTAAACTAATAAACACAATGTTCTTAAAAACAAAGCTTTATCTGCATATTGTTCAAAGATGTATTTGCCTACACACATGTATTAAAAAGTCTGAAAAAAATAAATGTGTGGTTTAACAGTAATTTTTGGGTGATGGGATGCATTTAAAGTGATTCTTGCTCTTTGTTTTTTCCTTAACTTTATAATTTTAGAAATAAAAAATACATACCATTTTCTGAGTTACTGAAGGGGGATACAGAGGGGGATATGGAGGGAGGAGGAGGAGGGATCAATTAATGCACAATTGTGACAAATCAATAAAATGAATTTTAAAAAATTGAAAAAAAATACATACCATTTTCTCAATTCTAACAATAGAAGCCAAGAGGTGAATTAATAATGAATGGACTGAATAACAATATCTCTAGATCTAGGAATGGACCTGTGACTTCTTTGTATTTCCCCACATCACTTATACTCAAATAATTGTCAGTACAGTTTTTTTTTTTTAATTTTAAAGAACAAAAATAGTATTGGACCACTAAGTATAATGCATGAAATGAAAACACTGGGTCAAATAAACTTAAAAAATGGACTTGTAGTAAGTAAACAAACACAACCAGAGTAGTTTATTCTAGTACTATTAGACCAGCACATAAAAATGCAAGTCCATTGGCTAATCAGCTAAATCTCCTTTAAATAATTAATCTTAAAAATTTATAATTTAGTCTAAAAAAGTTTATTATTGTAATTTCCAAAAAAAGAGAGGGGAAAGGAGAGAGGAAGCTGTACTTACTGGGAAAGTTGCAACACCCATTTTGTAAGTATTTTTTTGCTTTGGGTATTTTTTTCAACTACTTCTCTTACATAAGAGCCCTGTAATCTCTCCATAGGGAGAAATAACACTGGGCCACATTATGTCTTTCTAATTTTTCCTCCAGATAGTGTTTACAAATCAACATGTAGGAGTGACTCCATATTCAAAGTTATTAGCCAACTCTGGTGTCCATTTGCCATTAAGGACAATTGGTAATTTTAACAATCAATGAGAGTTTATTTTAGGAGAAAACTTACTGAAATTTGCAGGAAATAACTTTTTGTTCCAAAACAGCTGTCATTGAACACCATTATATCTACAACAATTAAAATTATCTTTGGTGACTTTTAGCATTTGGCATTGCTCCATTATTGTTCAGTTAAATATTTTTCAAGTTTGCTAGGACTTTTGCCCACTCCGCGCTTACGGCCCCTTATTGTCAATATGTATCTTAGACTTCACCTTTGTGACATTACTTTTTTGTATTGTGGAAGGGAATGTAATTTCTGCAGTGAACTGCCTGAAAAATCAAGGAATAATTATGAGGAAATTGCAGTCCATATCTGCAAGTTACTTACAAAAATATGATAATAATTTATTCCATGATACTTGGCAACAGAAAGTGCCTTCTCTCTTTTTCTAGATCCTTGCAAAAAAATTTCCCAGTTTAAAGAATTAGCTAATGTTTATCGAAGAAAAGGAGCAAAGGGCGTCGTGTCCTGTCGTTTTTGATAAATTGAATTGAAGACTGTGAAGAAAAGTTCCAGATTTAAGTCACCCAGACCACTCATGCAGGGGGATTGTCAAGAACGAAATCAAAACAACAACAACAAAACCCCAAACATATTATTTTGCATGACAAACAGTCATAAACATCTTAATTCAGCATCCATTCTAAATGAGCTGTCTTTAAAAAAAAAGCAAAACCTGATGTCTGGTAATATATAATCTCATTTTAATCTTAAATAAGAACTCAGGTTTGTTTAACTTTGAAAGGAAGTAAATGTCTTCAGAAATGGTTAAGTATTGGGATAGAATAGCCCAAGGGCCTTAAATGCATCCTATGCAGGAGAGTAATAGTTTTATGATAACTCAGGCCCTGTTCACTATGCCTTTGCTAGTGTAGTTTAAGAGTAAAAAATATTTGCCTTTTATTTGCTTTATTCACCCTCCTCCCAGGCATTTGGACAATATTAAGAATTACCACTCATTATTTAACCTTGAAACTTAGACACTAATAGGCCTCTGAACACTTCTAACCCCATAATTAACCTTTTAGATTTAAAAATATATATATTTAGAAGAACTATAAGTGTTACTGAGGTAAAATTTATCTAAATAACTTCAAATAGCTGCAGAAATTTAAAACCCTTTAGATTGTGTTTTATATTTTAGAGTGTTGTTGATTGGCACACATTCTCCTTGGTGTTCTTCTCTCTTATGTCACAACAGGTATTTTTATTTATGAATACATGTCCTCCTCCACAACCTCCCACTCTCACCCTCCCAGGCCTCCCAGCTCCACCCCCTTAGCTTCCCTACCCCCTACCTACTTCATACAATCAAATCTTGGATTGTTTTTGAGGAGAAATAGTAGCTAACAAAATTGTTTTCCCATCTCAGGAAGTTGAATATTGAGGACTTGTAATATATTATTTAAAAAACAGATGCAAAAACTCCATAAAATTTAAAATTGAGAAACAACTGGCAAATACTCCAGATGGTTCCAAGCTCTTACCTCTGGGTTACGGAACACCGGCGACTTTGCTTTACTTGACATTTTCTGAATTTTTCAGAAATTTATGGCTCACTTTTGAGTTAGCAAGAGAGTGAAACACAGGGACCAGCACTTCATGGATGATGAGAAAACTTGAGTAAAATATGTAAAGCCGCATTTTTTCAAAGTTAAAAAAATTACTTTTGTAAAATAATCTAGGCCTCCAAGTTCTTCCTCTCTCTGGTGGAACATAAAGTATATTTTGGATCAAAACATGGAACATTGCAGACAATGTGGAATCTAGAAAGGAACTGCACCTGTATCCCGACACAGAGCCAGAAAAAGAGAGGAATCAAATAAATAGTCCTCCTAAGCTAGGAAAAAGAACTGAAGTCCACTTTCCCACTTAACACTATGCGCAAAAATTTTTACTCTTGACTGGATTTGTGGAGAGTAACTACAGTTGATAAGGTATTGTTCAGAGTTTTATGACACTGAGTCACTTTAAGTCAGAGTAGATATTGTAGACTTTTCCTCAGTGCTTCAACTGAAAATGTGCTGATTTTGAATTAAACTCAAGCTATTTACTTTGCAAGTTTTGAGACTCACTTGGTTAATCATTTTCCTCTAAAGTCATACCTGTACCAGAGAACATTTTGTCTTTGAGGATTTGATGCTGTGAGAATGAATTTAACTTTAGCAGAATTCTCTGGAAGGAAAACTTTGACATAATGAATAACTGACATAATGATGATTCTAGAAAAAGAATCTTTCATAGGAAAATGTGAAGCAATGTATGTGGAAAGCTGCAAAAGCTGGAGTTGCAGGCCGATTAGGCAAGGCACATCTGGTATTTAAAAAAAAATTAAATGAGGGCTAAAGATTTTTCTAGCAAAAAAAAAAGTCATTCTAATGTGGAATAAACTATAAGATGGGCAACAAACAATTAATATTATAGTTTGTTCCACATGTTAGTAGAGAAACCACTCAATGACAAATACTCCAGATGGTCTGACGCTCTTACCTCTGGGCTAGGCAACAAGGGTGACTTTGCTTTTCTTGACATTTTATGATTTTTTCAGAAATTTACGGTGTTCATTTTAGAGTTAGCAAGAGAGTAGGAGACTGAAGACAGCGGTCCATGGATGAGGAGAAAATTTAATATGTGCAACAAACAAAGGGATATAATTTTTTGGAACAAACTCTTAGGACAATATTTTTCAAGTAATCAGAAGTAGTAAAAAAGAATTCTGACAGAGGAGAGGCAGGAGATAAAGAGGGAAGTTGAGAAAGAAAAGGGGTGTGACTAGACATGTGACTCATTGTTTTTATTATCTTTGCAGAAAACCTCAACTTCACAGGGAAGAGAAAGGTTGGAGGAAGAGAAGCTGGATATGAACTCTGCAGGCCAGAGCTTTTGCTCATGTCTTATATTTTTCCTTAAAAAAAAAAAGTTCATTTGCTCACATGTTCATTGGAAAACGTGAAGCCATTGATGTGGATTGTGGGTATTTCTGGGGTATATTTCATGGTAAAAATATTCCCTCAACATTCTGCTATCTAGAACAAAATTGAAAAGAAACAAAGCATGTGAAACTGCTCCCAGATAGAGGAAAAGAACACCTTTGTGTGTTGAAGTCTAGCAGAAGTCACCACCTCTGGAGTCTGCAGTCAATATTTGGCATCTTGGCAGAGTCCTGAGCAGATCCTTGAGGAACTCAGGTAGCTGAATTGAACCTAGTTCCAAGCTAGCAACATGATCTGTAGTTCTTTCTTCATTGAACATTTTCCTTGTTCTTTCAGTTTCTCCATTTATCAGAACTTGAAGGTGCTCTTGAACTTGCTGCCTTTCATTGAAAGTTTTGATAATACAGGAGAGGGAGGAAGTAAAGTCCTGATAATACAAATTACGGTTTTACAGTCAATCATCTGTCCTCCATTTATCCTTTGTCATCTATTCTCTCTCTCTCCTCTCTCTGTACACCAAGTTCTTTCCCAGAAAGGAAGGTTTGTCAAGCTTCTAATGCTCTCTACTGTAGTCTCAAAAATATTTTCTCCTTTCTAATTTGAACAACAAGAACATCAGCCATTATTTGTCTCCTAGTAATTTTCCACATGCCCATCATCCTCTCTTGGAATGCCTCAAGCTCAGACCAAGCCCTCTGCTGGTGGACAGCTTTTCCCATGTGACTCTTTAAATAAATTCTAAGATTTTTCCCATAATTAATTAATCTCAGAAATCAAAATGAAACATGTCACCAGTGTCTTATTTAAAGCCAAGACGGTTATTGGCTATTATCCAGACTTCTTTCTAAATTAAACAACTCCAAACACTACTCTCACCATCCCCACTTGCAAATATTAAGGATTTTTCTCTTCAGAGAATAGGGATACACTTAAGGGAGAGTTTTGAAAAGTTTGCCCTTTAGCCAAGACCCCATTTATATTTTATTTCAATGATGCATAAAATAGCCATATCCATGCGCTTTTAAAAAGAAATAGAAATGAATTCCCCCATCTACCATAGTAAAATGTCATTGTACCATTTTTTTTTTTGAAAGATCCAAAATATAGCAGCTCAAACTCCGTTCTCTGAGTCAGACTCCTTACTCCTGGTAACATTTTAATATGCAATAAAATCCTTATGATTTATGAATGAATTACTTGAATTGTATCTTATCTCTAGTGACTCAGCTCTTCCTCACCTTTGTCACTTAAGCAGCTTCAAGGATGCTGGAAAGGAAGCTGGCCTGAATCAGGATCCAACAGTCTAATTGTTGTGGTGTGTGTGTGTGTTGGGGGGGTGGGGAGTTGGGGGAACAGAGAAAAAGAGAGAAGGGGGGAGAGATTTAATTCTCAAGTCACAGTTGACATTGTCCTTTTTTAAGTCTCTCTTTTGTTGAGGTAGATAAAAAAAATTACCCGGTTACCTATAACAAGAGAAAGCTATCACCTTTCCTCCTTCCTTCCTTCTCCCTCTATTCTCTCCACTTTCACACCATCCCCCCTACTCCCTTTCTTCATTTCCAATAATCTCCTCTTAGATGCCCCCCAAGCCCTGTATGCTAGTCCTGCTATCCTCCTGTTTCTTTCCCTGACTCACATTTTCTCCTTTCTCCCCATCAAAGTCTCTAATTTGTTATTAAAAATATTTTCTTTCTCGAATTTACATGAAAAAGCTGGTGATTGAATACTTGTCTATTTCTTGAAAGGTATCATGATTTCTTTTTAAATTTTTTTCTATGAGCCAGTGACCTTTGATAGAGAACTGCCCCTTAGAAAATGTAGGAGAAAATCAACAGGCTTCTGTTAATTTTTCTACGTTCCTGATGATAATTTTAAAAAGAAACAATCATAAATATTGAAAAACATAATTATTTCTGGCCAGAAAAGCAAATAAAAATACAGAAAACCCAGTTGCATTTACATTTCAGATAATCAAAGAACAATTATTTAGTACAAAAAAAGCCCAAAGCAATATTTGAAACACACACATATATCTTTAGCATGTATACATCTATATGCTAAAAACTATTTGCTGTTTATCTGAAGTTCAAATTCAGCTAGACATTGAGTTTTTCAGTATTGTCCTTTATGTAAATGTATATTTGTAAGCAGCGTGTTTCCAGCTTTTTCTGTATTTCAAGTTTCTACACTTTCCCACTGAGATTCTACTGCTCCCATCAGCAGTATTGTGAAAAAAATTATAATTTAAAATTAGTTACTTTTCCATTTATTGGCTCTGGCCTGAGAATCTACAGTATGTTTCCATTTCCTTCTCCCTCCTGGATCCTGAATTCAAAATGATGTATTGCCTTTGTATCCCATCCCCCCACCTCCCAAACCCTATCCACCCACCCACCATCCTTCTACTCCCCAACTGTATTTCTCATTTCACTTCCTATCCCATCTGAAACATAGATGCTTTAAAAAGAAAAATGTACCTGCATATTAATCCCCTCCCAGCTCCCTGTGAAAAGGCATTTATTTTCTTAACAAACACTGTATAAGGGCAGCATTCTTGAATCTATCATAAAACAGTCAGCTTTATGTTGCACTAACTAGAATTTTCCCCTTAAACTCTCCTACTTTAAATAAAATGTCTGAGAGTGTGCATACCTATAGTAGTAAAACAGCTAAGTTTTACTGAGTACTTACCATTTCTTGGGGACTATCAGTCTTACATAAACAAACAGCCTTAAATCATTCAAATCCCCAAAACTAATGAATTGGGTACAACGATGTTCCCCTGCTTCCAAGATATGGAAACTGAGGCACAGAGGAGTCAGGTAACACCCAGTTTCCTCTGTCACGGATATCTTTGTGATACGCAACTTTGTCGCACTTACTGGCTGATACTGGGCAGCATTCTTCCTGAAGTCTACACTTGATTCAGATTTCCTTCGTTTCTACCTCCTGCCCTCATGCTGTTTGGAGTGGTATCGATAGACCCCAGCACCCAGGTTCGTTTTGGCCACGACAGCTTCTTATCTTTCCAGACTTTGCCTGTTTTGATGACCTCGATGCTGTAAGGAGCACTGAGGAGGGATTTGGAGAACTACCCTCCTATGGTTAGATGCGGGCCATGAGCTTGGGATGGAAACCGTCTTGGAAAGGTCTTTCCCATCTCACGGTGTCAGCCTCGATCATCTGGCTGAGGTTTGTGTCGGGTCTCTCCCTTGTAAAGAGACTCTCTCCCCCTCCTCTTTTAATAGTATAGTCTTTGCACGTATATGATGGATATAGGGAAAAACAAACAAACGAATAGGAAAGAATGAAAACAACCAATGGGGCTGAGAGAGGAGGAGGGGGAAGAAGGTGGGGGAGGTGAAGAGCACAAAAGATCAGGATGGTTAACAAGTGTTAGTGAAGTGGGAAAGCCCCGGGGTACACAATAATGGAATGATGTAATATAAATATACATATATATGCAAATTTAAAAAATTAAATTATATTTTAAAAAAACAACAAAAAACAGGGTTATTAGGGAATGGAGAAAGAAAAAGAGAGCCATCTGCATAGTACCAGACAGGCAGGAAAGCTGTTTCTCCCCAGCATAGAAATTGTACTGATTCCTTTTTTTCTTAATTATTTTTTTATATATGTGTTTCACATCTTTGTATTCCCTGGGGACCACCCACACCTTCCCTCCCTGACTGCTCCCTCCCATCTCCACCCCTCCTCACCAACCCACATACTGATCCCTTTTATGAAATTTTTATGTACATGTCTATGGCCTAAATTGTCAACTGGAATACATTTTATAATAAAAAAATAAAAAACATTATAAATAAAAAAAATAGTATAGTCTTTGCAAAGAAAGCACTGTGCCCAGCCTGTGCTTCAGGTGTAGTAAGTTATAATTGGATGGCTATTCAGTAAGAGCTTGCTGAAGCTATAGATTATACACCACTCCAGCCCCCTATTAAAGTGTGCAATTCAGCGCTTCTCAACTCTGTCGTGCAGACATCACCAGGATCAACTCAAAACCTTTCCCTCCACAAAGTGCCCCCAGCCCCATGAACAGCCCTTCGCCCCATCCTCTCTCTCCCAGCCCACAGCCACCTCATCTGCTTCCTGTCCCTACAGATCCACCTAGTCTGGACATTTCCTACACCGGGAACCACATCATGGGTGGCTCTCAGGAACGGCTTCTTTCACTTTGCATCACGCTTTCAAGGCTCATTCTTGGGATCGCCAGCTTCCGTAGCTCATCTCTTTATTGCTGAATAAAATCTGTGGCACAGATGTGCCCAGTCTGCTTACCAGCTGGTGGGTATTGGGATTGCTCTCCCTGTTTGGCTGCTGTGAACGAAGCTGCTACGAACACTCATGTACACATTTTTTTGTGGACAAAACCCTTTATGTTTCTTGGCTAAACACCTACGAGCGGGGTTCCTGGGGATGTCTGAGCTCTTTTTAGAATAAGAAAATCCTGGTCAAGCAGGCCGTGGGCTGTCCCTTCTTTTTGTTATCTGCATGGGCTAGGGCTACCTAGCCGATTGCCCTATAAAACTCTAACCCGGGGCCCCACCTCCCATCTGCTGGCAGGGACCCAAATTGCAAGCATATTGATAAAGAACAACAAACAGAACAGCTTCGTAAAGCTGCCTACACATCTCAGTCCGTACCTCAGCAGGCAACAGAGTTGATAAACCCAGAAAAACGCCATGTTCCAGGTGTGTCTAGTAAAAGGTGATGACCAGTCCTGCCTCTCCCGTCTAGGTGTTCTTCAGGGGACACAGAATCAGCTGTTTTCCTAAATGTACTTTTCGAGATTCTTCTAAATCAGAACCGTCACAGTAAGCACTAAGTATTAATTATAAAGAAAACAGAAAGGGGGGAGCAGCCGTCACCACTCTGCCCTGGGCATGTGCATCTCATTTTAAGGAAGCACTTGCTAGGAGGGAAAAAGGTAGAGCTCATCCCACCCCTTTAAGCACTGACAGCTGCTGGAGAAGGAGGGGCGGCGTCAGAAAGAGCATCGGAAGAACCTCTAGAACATATTGTCTTCCCCCAACCACTCATCACACTAGGAACTAGTTCAGGCCTTGGGCAAGTAAAAACTAGTGGGTCCCTTTTCTTTGGTTGGTGGAAAGAAATTAAACCCAAGTAGTTTGCAGTCGGTCAGTTCCATGATTCCTTTCAAAATAGGCAGTCTTGAATACCCTTGGCCATAACTGTTATTCCCCTGAAATGGGGTCACCAAAATTCTGCAAGACGCTTGGGGCTGGTCCTTGGCCAGAGTGAGAAAGGACGATAAGAGTCTCTCACAAACAGTAGCACCACCCAAGAGGTGATGGCCCCATAGACTCTCCAGTCTTCCCTTGCTTGAGTTCCTGCTTCCGCCTTCATCTCCTACAGGGTCCCCCACACAGCTAGAGTAAAATAACCCTCAACAGATTGCTAAGTGATCACCTCTCTGCCTGGTTGTAGACTTTGCTGACGCCGGATAGGAAAGACACTCATCAAGCAATCAGAAAAGGCAGGCCCAGCCCAGTTCCTGGGTGTCAGGAGGGCAGTATACCCAAGAAGGAGAGACAGGAAATTGCTTCTTTGAAGAATGCCATCAAGGGCGTGCCCCTAAAATAAAGTCCTTTGCCATGGTCGGGTGGCTGAGACCAGGGCAGAGCCGAATGGGGTGCTCCGGCTGCCAGTCAAGTGGCAAAAGATAAGGAAATAGTTGGAGAAGAATGCCTTTCAGGAAGAGAGGGAGACTTCCTGGGGATAGTTCCCAGTTGAACAACTGTCCTTCTCCCTGGGCCAGGGCAGCTCAGAGCGGCAGGGGAGAGACTGTGTCTCAGGACTGCGGAGATGGGGAGTACGGCAGTCAGGAGGGAGCCTGCCAGGGCCCGGGTCCTACAAAGGCCAAAGGCCAAGCAACTTTGTCTGCAGGGGCTCCTGCAGAGACCAAAGACCAAGCAACCAGCCACAGGTGTCCTCTCTGGGATTTACCCCCACGGCCACATAAACACCCGTCTCTGTGCTTCATGTTGCGAAAAGGTTGAAAAGCTCCTATTTAAATGTGATTTGCCAGAGGCAGATTAGATGTGATTCAGTAAGGACAAAATTCTCTGCTCTTCTTTCCCTTGAAGATAAATGGCCACTGAAATATTGCGAGCTGGGGTTTTTTAATTTTTATTTTTCCCTTCAGGATTGGTTTTGATTTTACATGGAAACAGGACTGTGTCTAGCATCCGCAGGGAGGAGGAACTGCTGGGTTTGAGCCCCACAGCAGAGGATTCAGCATCAAGTAGCTGCAGCTACTGACTTAACGGTGGCTTGGTATCTGCAGCCTGATAACCCACGTATCTCCCTCCACCTGGATTCCTGCCTTGCTGTCTTGCCTGATAGCCCAGACCCTCCAGAACTGGCCCTGTCTTGCCCTTACACGTCTTTCCTCCCAGGGAATGAGTGTCTCTGCTGCTGAAGTCAAGGAAAGATATGAAGGCATCAAGCCTTCAAGGGTCTACACTCTTAAGTGGTCTACATTTAACAGAGAGCACTGGGAAGACACAGAGGGCAGTGAAAATGTAAGTTCACTCAAGAATATCCTTCCTAAATCAAACCAAACGCACAAAATAAAAAGAATAGACAAATGTCTGACAGATGCTGGAAGCACCTGAGGGTGCCATCTTGTTCTCCAAACTTCAAGAAATATCAATAGATGTAAAATAAATTTTATCAGACTGGACGGAGACATGGGCAAGGATGCCTGGCTTCCCTTCTCAGAGAAAAATGCAGTTGGAGAATAGCAGCCAGGGAACATCTGGACGGTCCGATGAGGTGGTTTTGGAACTGGGATTGCAGACAATGAAAGCTAGAGTTCTAGAGTTCTACTGTGAACCTTCTCACCCTGATGAAGATAAGTAATTCATGAACCTAATGTAGAAAAACTCAGAATTTGCTTCTCTTCCCCTTTCAGTGAGGTGGAAAGTGAAAGAGGGTTTTTGTTTCTGAATCAGCAAACGAAGTGTCTGTAGAATGAGTGGGAGAAGATCATTTAGGCGGCACCCGATGCCTTCAGATTAAATGCACCTGCTTGGAGCCCCTGAAATTGGGGGAATTCCCATAGGTCTCCTGGAAAAGGGCCAAACCACCCACACCGGGAAAAGGAATTAGGCTATCTTGAGACTTCTTCATGGGAGCTGAGCCCTGCAAACATGTAAATACTTTGAGTGATAAGGGGTTCGACTGACCAATGCAATACTCAGGTCATTCCAGCAAGATACGGGCAGCGGCCAGTCTCAGCCAGGCATGATTCATTTTTGAAAAGTCTATTTGAGGTTGTAAGTCTGTCAACTAAGAGTTGAAACAAAACAAAGACTTGCAATGTCTGAATCACAAGAGTCCTCCTAGTTTAGCTTTGCTAGTGATTACTAAAATGCTTTCCAAAGTAAGCCTATGAATTCATCCAACCATATCCCAATGCACAGTATCACCTTCCCCACCCCTTGCCAACATTTAACATCATAAACTTCAGAATTGTTTCTGACCTCATCTGGGCATGATGACACCCCGTTCCTGGTGTAATTTGCATTGCTGTTCCCCAAAATGGCTGCTCTAGCTCTCATTCCACTGGTGGTAGTTTAGCATTCAATTGGCACCATTATCCACACTTGACTAGTGGGCGGATGAGTGTGACCATCAGTTGGCCTAACATAGTTTGCAAATCTGATATAACTTCCTCGAATACTTACAGATCCTCTCTGTAGAACCTTCCCCCATCTCAGATACAGATTGAATATTATGACATATAGCATGACTGCTCATCATTCAACATTATAGTGCGCAGGTTTCTAAAATATTCCCTCCCTCCCCAGCCTTGATTCTAACCCTCAACCTACCCTACCCTACCCTTCCACCATACTTTCCCTGAAACTGAAAGCTGGCAGAAATCACCTCAAGAGAAAACAAAATTAGAGACACTCAGTATAAATGCTTAAAGGCCACCTCCAATGTGAAGACATTGGGAAAAAAATCAAAAGTAAAAAAAAAAAATCAAAGCAAATAATCAGGAGGATAAAAGAACTTGAGCAAAGAAACAATATGAAAAACAGGAGAGAAATTAACAAGTATTCCAAGACACAAAGAGGATACACATCCGTGAAATAAGAACAATCAGAAGCAAGAAAGAGCAATTAAAATTTAATTTAATTGATCAATTGAAAATATGGTAGCTAGCACTAAAAGGTCAATACAAACAGTAGAAAATAAAGGTAACAAACCATCCCAGAAAGTAGATCTGGACAAGGCAAAAAACAGAAAAGTAAAGTAACAGATTGTGCCAGATTTTGAAAAATAAGGGGAGAGAGAGAGAGAGAACAGTAATAAACTATAAACCACTGGGGGTAAGGGGATTCTTGAGTCACCCATACCAAAGATGAATAGGTGATAGATAAGAGATATATGATAAGATCTATAGGCAGATGGATACATAGATGATGAATGGATAGATGATGGATGGATCGTGGATAATGGGTGGATGATGGATGGGTGGATGGATGGATGATGGGGAAAGAAGAGAAGGCTCCCACTTTGGTAGAATATGGAGTGCTTACAGGTAAATTTGAAGGTAGTACAGAAGTTAAATTATCATTTGCAATTAAAGCAAAATTTGGTTCAGGCAAGAATCTTTAATGGGTGTTGAATCCAGGGAGAAATTTCACTGAAAAAATGTTAGTATGGCCTTAACATGCTATTCCATAGACTGTTCAGTGCAAGAGGAAAAGTAACGATCCATTGGAGAAAAAATTAAATAGCATATTGAACAGTCACCAAAAATAACATTGCCAGTGTGGGGTAGATAGATATGATAACCTGAAAAATACATAATGTCACTTTTATTGTGTTCTGACCAGGAATACATATCTTGACTCCAACCATGAAAAAATATCAGGAGATCAAAATGAGGAACATTCTATTTAAAGTAAGGGTGGGGTGGGGGGGGCACGAAGGACTTTAACCTATTAAAAATTGTAGTAAAATACAAAGTTAGACTGTGAAAATGTTTCAGATTAAAGGAGATTAAAGAGGCAGGACAAATGAATGCAATATTTGACCCTATACTGATCCTGTAAAATAATGTAAAAAACTTTTTTCATTTAATTAATAAAAACAATCCACTGAAATATGGTTGGTAGATTAAAGTAATGTATTTATGCTAACTATTTCAAAGTTGATAATGAAACTCAAAATATATAATAGTTTATTCTTTGACATATATATTGAAATATTTTTAGTTAAAGGACAATTTTGTATGGAATTTGGTTTTAAATGGTCTGGAAAGTAAATTTTAGTTCATATACACAGATAACTGGGAGTTATCTGTACAAATGGGCAAAATATTAAGAACAGGAGAATCTGGGAGGAAAGTATGATTATACTCATAAACTTGAAGTGCTTTACAAACAACACGTTTTTAAGAAGTGTCCCCCTCACTTTAGGATGCTACTTTGACAAAAGGGTGCAGTAATGCAGTAAGCAATCAGGAAAAAAGAGCAAATATCCAGGGCAGAGGGAACCAACGCCTGAGGGAGGGAGAGCAGTGTTCAGGAAAGACAACTTTACAGTCAGAAGTCAACTCACCTTGGCTGGAGTATGGGGTTTGAGGGATTCCAGAAAGATGCTTCCTTGATCCCCAAAAATTATACCAATAAATTGCCTCATATACCTGTCTAGGAGTATGACAATTCTTTTGGAGAATTTGGGAAGAATTAGTAGTAGGGAAAAAAAAGGGCAATTATTAACTCTAGAGAAAAATTATAAGGGAAGGAATATAATCATAATGCACTACCTGCTCATGAACAATATTTAGATGGTAATAGCCACCTAGATGCAGAATGTTCCTGTTTCCAAAAACTATGTTGAGGGGAGAGAAGGGGCATGTATAAGGGTTCAACTCCCAGTGTGCACGGTTGCATGTCAGGGGATGTCGTTGATCCAGAAGGCAAAAACAACATAAGCAAACCATGCAGAAATATGGAGGGAAGGATCTGAAGGAACAGAGGAGCAAGGAAAGGGGTGAAGGAAAGGGGTAGAGGCAGAGGAGTGGAGGTATGGGGAGGTGAACTGTCTTTCGGTTTGTTGTTTGTGATAATCATGCCAATCCTCTGATTTATATACATGCATTATTTGGATAAAGAAAAAGCATGTGAAAACGGAGGATTTCTACTCTGATGTTTCACAATGTACTTATTTTGTCTTCCCATTTGGCAGTAATAAGATGTAGGTAAAGCAGAGGGAAACTGCTGATTAGAAAGGGTTGAGCATTGTATTGATGATAAAATTCATTTTCTGGGTTAATTTTTTAAGACTGTGAGAGTGAGTAAGTGTGTGTATGTGTGTGTGTGTGAGTGTGTGGGGGGGAGGGTTGCAAAGGAGAGACAAAGGGAGAGTTTGGGTTTTGAATTAGTGGGGTATTTACAGAATGCCAACAGAAGCTATCTCTGTGGCTTGCTCTGTACACACTCCTGCTCCAGAAAGGGACAATGGCCAGGAGCAGTGTGAAGCCACACAGAACAGGCACCAGGAAGAAGCTCACCAGCTAGAAGACACTGCACGTAAATCCGGAGACAGAACAGGATGGGAAGGGAGCCATGTGGAAAGCGGGTTTATAGGATTGTTACGAATTGAACCTAGACCTCATCTGCGGTGCGGAAGGGGAGCTATTTCACCTGCAGGACAGGTGTAGAGAGCAAGGACCCAGAGGAGTTTCTACATGTTCTATGGTGGTAAGCTAAGATTTCCCTGGGGAACAGGGGGATGCCAAGGAGCCTTGTGTGGGTGGGACACCGTCATTTGGTCTGGTTGGTGGAAGTACCCAGGCTAGCCAGAAATAAGGCTGAATTTTCTTTGGCAAAAAAACATGTGTAAGAATACCAGTGATTTCTTAATCCAATTTTGCAAGTACAAACAATGACTGTGTGTTATAAAAAGGGCTATTCAGATTTAGATTTCTTCACAGTTCCAATAAGGCAAAGATCAAAAATTTTATGTGAAAAAAACAGACATACAAGCAGACAATGAGTGAGATGCTTGAAAAGTCAATTTCAGAGATTCATAATTTATGGTGTTTCAAGCTACACACATAAATAATTCTTGCAAACGGCCAGAATGAGTTAAAAAGCTATTGTTCAGGAGACTTTTTACTCTTTTGTGTCTAAGAGAGAATGAAGCTTTTCCTTTGTCAAAGGCTGAAGAGGTGAAATTTACTGATTGGGAGCTTCTTGGTTATAGTGCCAAATAGCCCATCAAACCCACCCCTAATTTTAACTCTATCATCTGGATGTTTCCAAAAACTGAGCTGTAAATATCGGTGCTGTGTAGACAAAACATGTTATAACATATAGATAACATGATCCTGAACACATAGATGTTTCACAGGGGCCTGCAATTCCACCCAGGGTCTGGGGGGTTGGGCCGGGAGCCCCTCACGTTACCTCAAGTCTGCCTTAAGCCAGCTGGCCTTTCCTGTGGTGAGTCAGCATTATGACTCTGTGCATAAGTCTGAAGGTTTTGTTTAACGCATCACGACACAAAAGATGTGTGCCCTGGTGCTTCCCAACAGGATGCTGCTAGTTAAATTTGGTCTTGAATGGACGACCCAGTAGTTGAGTCTTTTTTTAACTTAAAGTGTGACCCAGTTGTCTTTTTTGACAACTGAGGAGAGTTTGGGAACATATCTGCTCTAGCCACTGCATTCCCCTGGGGAGATCAACACTCCTCCCAGCAATCCTCCCAGCTCACTGACCACCCACATTTGGAACTTAGGAAATGGGGGGGGGATTGAACCAAGTAAGTACAGAGGAAGAAAAGAAGGCAAGAAGGAGGGAGGGAGAGAGGGAGTGAGGGTAGGTTATCCATACCATACCTCCTACGCTGCTAACATATGTGTTTACATACATACACCCAGATGGACCTAGAGTCAATGTCCCAAAAATCTGGCTTTCATGATTCTAACATGCAAGTGAATCAAGACCCAAAGCAACTCCTCCAATATGGTAAACAGCTTTGGGGAACACAAGCCAACCAAACCACTTCTGAACAGCTGAAATCCTCAATGAAAGAAAGTTTCTTCTTGATTGGGGCTGCCCACCTTTGCCCAGGGCCCCTTGGAACTGGTCATTCTTCCATAGCAGATGGATCCCCAGGTCCGAACGGCCAGTGTTTCGGTGCCTATTGAATGACCACACTGGGCTGTGATATCAAATACCCATCAAATAAGATGGGGTGCCAGAACAGGACGCCCCAGAACCCCAGGCCAGCCTCTTGGTCTTAGCCACAGAGGAATGGGGACATGGATCTCTCACTACAGTCCCAGAGCAAATGGTCCCTGATTTCCTCTTGCCTCTGAGCTTCTTCTTGTTTTCTCCCCCAGTTCGACCCTATTTTAAATCTTTGTTAGGAAAACATCTATGAATTAGTGTGGGCTTGAAAACATGGTGGCCCAATAGTTGTGTGTTTTGTGTGTGTTTTTTTTTTTGAGACTGGATCTCACTATGTTGCCTGGAGTAGTCCCGAACCCACAAACTCAAGTGATCCCTAGCCTCAGCCTCCCAGGTAACTGGGATTACAGGTGTGCGCCACCACACCCAGCTATTTTTTTAGAGCCTAGGTCTCACTATGTTGCCCAGGGTAGTCTTGAACCCGTGGACTAAAGTGATCCCTGGCCACAGCCTCCCAGCGCTTGGAATACAGGTGCACACCACCGCGCCCGGCTACGGTGGCCCAGTAGTACAGAGGAAAGAAATGATTGTTGGATCTTGGAAACCAAGATAGTAATATCAAGTGTTTCTTCATTTTTCTGAATTTTTTGGTCAGCCACTTTGCCTCTCTTGTAGACAGCTTGTTGATCTTAAAAATAAAAGATTTGGTCTGGATGATCCTAGTTTTCTTCTAGTTCCATAGTGCTATGGCTATTTTGCTTTTCAGCACATTGAACCATGAAAACAGAATCATCTTCCTAATTTCTTTCCCCCTAGACTAAATCTCATTCTCATGATGTGTCTTGCTATCAGCTTCCCCTTTTACCCAGAGAAATGGGAATTGTCTCAGTGTAGTTCTCTTTGTACATTGCTTACTACAGCACCATAAACACTCAAGGGCTTAATAAGTATTTTTCAATGTGATGATGATAACAATTATAAAATATATTGCAAACGTAGACATTCTGATGGCTGGCATTTGAAAATCTCTATAAAAATATTTCTGGTATTTCTCTTTCTTTCAAAGATCAAGAATAAAACATTGATTTTGGCAGAAGAAAAGGCATTCAATTTCTCTACGGTCCATCCCTAAACAAACTGTTAGTTTGGTTCATTGAATTTACAGGAATCCTGGGAGAAGCATCTTTGTTTCTTGGCTCTGAAATAACCAGGATTTACTTAATCCATTCAAAAATTATGTAATCTAAGTAGATTAAAAAATTCGTTGAAATAGAGGTGAAATGAGATTTTGGCCCTGGGGAAGACAGTGATATTTCTTTTTTGTGACCGTGTTATTTAGAAGAAAAAAAAAGCCCTTTTAGGAAACGAAAGAAGGTAATTTGTTTATAAATAAGACTTACTTAGGTTGTGGTCTCCAAGATCTGCCTTAACATGCCTTAGGAAAGGAATTCCATACTCTTGAAAGGGGTGCAGTGTCAAGTCTAAAATGAAAGTTGAGTAGGCAGAGTCCGTTCCAACAGCAAATATGAATCATCATTCCAAATGATAAGCAAAAGGCAAAAATAAAAGGCCTAAGAGCAGGAGAAGAGTGAAATTCCTGGAAGCTGCTCTGGGTTTCCCAAGTCAACTCCTCTTTTTATAGTATCAGATCTGCCTTCGAAGACAGCCAGGCCACGCGCATACTCTCAGCTGCGTGGCGGTCCAGCGTCATGGGCAGTTGGCCGTGACAGCCTTTCTGTTTTGATGGCGGTCTGAACTTGAGAGAAAATGCATTGTGCTGGTCACCCTTCGAAAACAGATGCTTGCTTTGAATGTTCCTCTGCTTGATACCAGCACCAGGAACATGGGATGGCTTTCCAGAGACTCTTGGGGGTTTTTGCATGACAGTGATTCATGAGTGAAGACAGAAGGTCCCTCCCTTGGCCTCAGATGGATGCTCAGATAGTTGCATGTCTCGGCACAGAGCAAAGCCCGTGCTATTCTGACAACATCGTGAGGGAGCTACACGTCCTTCTAACATGGTCCCCAGAGCTCACCTGCCCTCATCAACCATCAGGACCGCCGTATTTGACCTCACAGCTTCAACCTCTGGCAGTTTAACAGGATATATAGGCCGTCGTCAAGAGGCTGCTCTGTGAAGAATTTCTTTTCAGGCCTTCATGCCACAGCCTACGTAGGCCTAGTCAAATTAGAAACACAGGGTTTCAAAAGTCGCTTTAATTGGGTGACCCCAGGAAGAGCAGGCATTCCCATTCTGACCCACACTCCATGTTTCTTTTCCACCTTCCCTGGTGAGCTTTGCCTACGTACTGTTGCTCACGAGTGTCTCCAACATAACACGGAGGAAAACCTTAAAAGATGGAGTTCGAATGAGGAGTAGCTGAAACTTTACCATGAATCCAAAAACTATTTTCACCTGACCATCCCTTTGAAGTCTCTACTGAGAGCTTTGCAGAACTTAACCACCTGAATACATAGCAGTTCTGAGCCAGGCAAGTCAGTCAGTGTAGACGAGACACTACTCAACAGCAGGGACTTGGTTACTTAAACTCTGACCAGCACCGAGACTGCAAGTGTTTCCTACAGGAGCCAGAACCCAGGGAGGCAGGAAGAACACACCAAGCTTGGTGTCTTTGGGCGTGGACTTCAGAGATGCTCTCACCCTAAACTCACGTTCCTCAGAGCCCGTCTCTGAGCACCAGCTTCCCTGTGATGAGACAGCCACTGAGGGGTCACCTGCCACCAAGCCAGCACCTTCAGAGACAACACGTCCTCATGAACTGGGACCTTCCCGAACTGACGCACTACCACTTCCATCGTCAGATCTCATTGTTTTTAAGTCTCTTTGTTCATAAATGAGAGGACTTTGTCGGCTGGAGTCCAAGATCAAGGACCCAGCTTGGTTGAGTTCTGGTGATGGTCTCTGCCTGCTGGTGGCTCTTCTCGTCTCACTGTGTCCTCATGTGGAGGAAGCAGGAGAAAGCTCTGTGGCATCTGGGAATCTCTGTGGCATCTCCTGCACAAGGGTGCTGGGCCCAGTCACGAAGGCCCCTCCCATGACCTAGTCTGAGTCTATTTTTAGCAAGATGCTTGCCTGAGAGCCAGTGTGCATGTGGGAACACGCAGGAGGATGGCGAGTTAGTGGGCAGTGGCACATTGTGGGGTGGCACAGCGATGGTGGGCAAGAGGTGTTGCACGGACCAAGCAGAGAGAGTTGTGCAAAGGAAGGGCACGGGCCCAGGATTCTCTGGTGAGACAGTGGGCGCCTGTTGTCTGCCTGGAGCTGAATCGGGGCATTGGGCAAGCGGGGCATGGAGATGGAGGAGAGTTAAGAGGCTCTTGAAATACATTTTTATCTTTATGGCTTAGGTTAGTTCTGGCCCATGGCCACCTGGGAAGTGGAAGGGATGGTTAGGTTTCTGCTTTGGTGACAGGTCAGCCTTGGAGAGGAAAAGACTGTAGGGCTAGGGGGGTTTTGGCTTTCTATGGTGTGTGTGTGTGTGTGTGTGTGTGTGTGTGTGTGTGTGTATCTAGACATTGAGCTCAGAAACTTAATGGCAGAGCAGGGACTTCTGAGATGACCAGCAGAACAATTTGGGGGAGCAGATGGGTAAGCACAAAACTGGAGCTAAGAATCAGGGCAGAGGCTGATTTGGGGGGGGGGATCTAGTCTGCTGCTAGGGAAAAAATGAAAGCTCTTTACTCTTTTCTCTTGATGTTTCTTTGATATCTTGATCCCTTTTGTTTTCTGTTTGTCTTTCCTTTTTATTTGTTTAATTGTGGTTTAAAAAAGAAAAGACCTCCGTCAAAATTGCCCTCTTCGCCATGTCTGAGTGTACTGTAGAATGGTGTCGAGTGTAGTCACACTTGCAAGAGGTTTTCATCTTGCAAACTGAAACTGGACCCCTTAAATAACATCTCTCTGTCTCCCCCTCTCTTAGCTTCTGACAACCACTCATCTCCTTCCTGTTTCTATGAATCTGACTACGCCAAGGAGCTCATTTAAGTCCTACACTCTTAGTTCTCCTCCAGGAACTTATTTCACTTAACACAAGGGCCATGTTGTAGTGGATGTCAGACTCTCCCTCCCTTTCCAGGCCAAGGATTATTCCTTTGTAAGTAAATACTATTCCTGTGTAGACTACATCTAGTGTAGCCATTCTTCTGCTGATGAGCAATTGGGTGCTTCAGTTTCTTCTATTTCTAGAATTTCTAGCTGTGTAATTAAAATCAGCACATCAATTACAATCTTAGTCGTACACATCACGACTGAGACAAATTCATTGATTCTTTGAGCCTGCTAAGTCTGTCTGTGATTTCATGTTCTTTTCACACTTTAAGTGGGAGGATCAAACTGTCATCTCCAATCAAGGAGATGGTTCCTCACTTGCATGAGATGATTTTGGATTTTTCCCTTTGAGTAAATCTTACGTAAAGAGAAAAACCCTCCTCTTCTGACCTCCTTTTATGAGTCAGTTCATATTTTCAACTTGTCCTGTCTTTGACATAATCTAAGTTTCATGAGTTTCCTATAGCTGAGCACTGGATAGTCTCTCGAAACGCTTTAGCCTCAATCAAAGGTTTTTTTTCTTTTGTAATTTTCATACAATATTGGTCACGTTGTATGGTTGTATCGCACCCCTTTCTCCCCACCCTACTCCCTCTTCCCCTCTTCCCCTCTCCGGCCACTCCAACTCCCCTCCCCGTGAGCCATAGGTCAATGTTTGTCCCACTGGTCTTTTCTTTTTTTCTGGAACTCTGCCCTGTCTTCCTGGATGTGGACTTGCACTCCTGGACAGCCACAGACGAGGCTGCTTGAACCTCCAGAAGTAACTGAGGCAGATAGTCAGGCCGAGCATGTCAGGAACTTGTTTTAGGGCAAATACGTGATACAGTTCTCCAGGATCCTTTCTGGTGTCTGTCACGTGGCTCTGGTTCCGTGTTGTACAGTTCTGATATCTGGATTTGGTAGCCCAACTCCCAGCCTTTGGTGGTGGAGGCGTTCCCTGCTGGGGACAGACTTCCCCGGGTGGTGGGTTCAGACTCCCCCTC
>PVHY01016838.1:0-32912 GCA_004024945.1 Uropsilus gracilis
TGCCCCATTCCACTCCACTGTACGTTTTTTCCCAGCCTGTTAATCTACTTTCTGTCTGACCCACCCTACTCTCTATATCTTCATGGATGCCTTATCTATGGCCTGCTTTCAAGGGTTGTTTTACGATTTATCTTTTTCTGATACTTTCTTTGTTTTTTTTAGATTCCACATATAAGTGGTACCATCTGATATTTTTCCTCATTCTAGTTTACTTCAATTAGAATAACCCCTACTACTTCCATCCATGTTGCCACAAAAATCATGATTTTATCTTTTTTTAAAATCACTAAGTGCTATTCCATTTTGCATATGTACTGCTTCCTGATCCACTCATCTGTTCTGGGGCATGAGATTGTTTCCATATCATGGATCTTGTAAAGATGCTGCAATAGACATAGCAATTTTCCTTTCAAAGTAGTATTTTTGTATTCTCTCAATAAATATATAATAGTGGAAATGCTAGATCATATGAAAGATTCATTTTTAGACTTTTGAGGGATTTTCACATTTCTTTCTATAAAAATTGGGACCAGTCTTCATTATTACCAGTAGTGTAAAAATCTCCTTTTTCAACGCATTCTCACCAGCACTTATTATTTGTTGTGTTTTTATATGAATCATTCTCACAGGTGTGAGGTAATATCTCATTGTGGTTTTGATTTGTATTTCCCTGCTAAAAAGAACCATTTCAATATACTTTTTGGAGAAATGCTTATTTAGTTATTTTGTTCATTTTACACTGGGTTATTTATTTTCTTTTCATTTGACTCTATAAGCTCTCTCTCTCATATATATATCTCATATATATATCATATATATATCTCATATATATATACTCTTTCAATATATATGTATATATATACTCTATATATATAAATTTGTGAACCCTACCACTGAATCTATTTTTACTTTTTCAAAAACTTTAATATACCATGAAAACTGTCCAATATCAATGACATTTTCCAGTTTCATGTTTATTTATACTGGTAACGGAATACTTTAGTATACTTAAGTATATCACTTAGTGTATGGAGCAGCTGCCATAAAGCAACTGGTACACATGGTTTTGAAAAAATGTTTCCTGATCACACATTAAGTATTTAACTCATGTGTCTATTCCTGTTTGCATATGATCATGTACAAAGAATGAAAGTATTCTGAATATTTATTTTGTTCCTTCAAAGACAATACTGTTTAACCTACTTATCTGATGCCATTTCAATCTTATTTTCTTTTGTGGAAAAATTTGTGGAACACACAAACATTGTCATCCTGAGTGATAAGTCATTAAAAAACTTCATTGGTACCAATACTCTGTGCTTTCAATCATGATGTAAACACAAAGGGCTTTAAAGATTTGTCTCCTTGACTTGCTGAATTGTGTCTACCTTTCATTTGTTTGTTTTCTGTTATCTTTTATATTTTTCAGATAAGAAGGATCAAAATAAAGGTAAGTCCCAGTCTTTTGCACATGTTGTACTTCACAAAAGAGGGAGAGATGTCATGACCATATAGCCAACAATTCCCACTCCCAGTCAGACCAATGATTGTGATCTCTAAGCTCAGTTTCCCATTAAAAGGAATATAAAGCTGCTTGAAAACCCACAGCTTGCACAGTTTGGATTGAAATACCAAAACAATTTCATATCATGATATCAAAAAAGGAAGTCTCAGAGAATTGTAAAAATTCACTGAGATCACTGTCGGAGGGCACATGTTCAATGAAGATGGGATCCCATTTTACAGAGATGCTAAAAGTAGAACCATCAAAGGAAAAGTGAGTGAGATCCATTCAAATGCATCAAGTGTGTTCAATTGTCATAGACTGTTAATAACATACACTAATATCCTAAGGTAGAAGAACATTAGATTATGAAATAATTTTCCAGAAATAAATAAATGCAGGAGCATGAATATCATAATTATAATGTATTACTTTATGTACTTAGTTACTATTTCATCTGATATTCCTTAGTCTTCCTCTCCCAATGATTTCCTGCCTAAACTCCATTACACATCTATTTGTACACACTTCTTCTCATGCTCCAGTTATTCCAGACAAAGTTTGCCTGCTTTATTTCTTATCCAGTTCCTCTGGTATCACATTTTTCCTACTTGTCACCTCTGTAGTCAGATCCTTTTAATCAGGTAACTTTCATAAACAATATGCTTTCGGAGTTTTAGATTTTTGACAGTTTTTGATGTGTAGGTTTTTTGCAAGTGTGGCTTCCAAGTGTGGAGAATTTTCAAGGAAACTAACTTTTCTAGCAGCAATTTTTCAGTAAATTAAATTAGTGAATTAGTGTGACTCTTTAAAAAGCACAAGTAGAGCAATAACATATTTTGTGGCAGTGAATGAACAACCTAAAACTAAGAAAGAGATTGTGTGACAATAATATATGTTCGCCAAAAGATGAGGAACATTTGTATGATGAAGTATTTATAAAAGCTTTACTTTCTCATTTGCTTTCTCTATTGACTAAATATGATGGCTTACTTTTTTTGTTCATTGTTTAGAATACATTATGGAGAAACAAGCAATATCAGGCACCCTTGTTAAGTGTGTATACCATAGCCCCTTCATGTCTGTGTGTTTGTGAGTGACCATGTGCTTTTTTCCCCCTCCATTCTGGAGGTTAATTCATACATGAAATTCTTTTTTTTAGTATTTGATAGGTTTTTACATTGTCTCCTGTTTATATTTACAATATAGATCTATTTTGTTTTTCAGGTGAACTTCAGAAAATATTGGGTAAATCATCTCCAACAATCTTTACTCTCATATCCTCATAATGACTACTTTCCTGTTCTCAAGTTTCCTGCCTTTACCATATAGCATCTATTGATGCACCCTTCTGCTGTTGTCTGTTACTCTATGGCTTATGAAATGACTTATATAAGATCTCTTCACTTCTCTTGCCCTGTATCCTGTTCCCTCACTTGTTTTCTCTTTTAATTTGTACGTGTCCTTCCTCAAAAATGTGTTTCTTTGTGCTGAATGATACATGTCACAGGTTCTTTGTGAATGCAACAGAATGAAGAAAATTCATCAGGTAGACACATGGCTTCCATTCCACATAGATGTTTTGAAAAATGATGAATAACTAAGCTTCCAGTTTTGCCCTACAAGTTTGAGTGCTTTTTGGGAGATGTTTGATTTTCCCCAAACCTTAAGAAGTAAAAGATACCACTTCACTAGTTCCACAGGGTTTCTCCATCCATGGTCCTAAGGAGACTATGATTCAGACTGCATTACACAGTAATCTGTAGATTTGTGTCTTATGTGGCATTACTCTGGTTATATTGGCCAGGTGTTCCCACATACACAATTGTTTTACTTCAGTTTTTTTCTGATTCTTTTTTGTGATTGTTCTACCACCATAAATATTAGCAAGTCCCTGCACTCGTAATTTTGCATTAAAAACATTGGACATGCAAATCCTGTTACAGACATTTTGGATGGATGTGTGCCTTTTGTCTGTCTTTTATTTTTCAAAACCGTTCTTACATAGAGGTGAATATTCGCATTTCTTTTCTGAAAAGGAAGCCTCAATGCAAAATCTTAACTGTTCTTATTTTTGGTTACTATACCTGTATCTTTTCTCTTAAGCATATTTTTTTCACTTTGTATATCAAATATAAGTCACTTCAAACTGGCAGCTAAGTAAAACTTGTTAAGAATAACTTAATGCATTTGATTTAGAAACCCCATTTCTGTCATTCTATGTGTCACCTCCAATCTTTCTTTATTACTTCAAAAGGTAAACTTTAATCAATAATGAATTTAAATATAATTTATATAAAATGAACAATGTATAAATGAATTTAAATATATGTGTGCATAGTAGCATAATTCAATTTTCCTTAGGTATTGTACACTAAAGTTCTTGTAATCAATTTTCTGTGAACTCTAACATACAGCACAATTACTATAAATAAACTCAACAATTGATTATCGCTGCATCAATCTATCCTCTATCTTACTTTCAATTCACCCATCCCTCTGTTATTATCATCTATCAATCTATCTATCTATCTATCTATCTATCTATCTATCTGTCTGTCTGTCTGTCTGTCTGTCTGTCTGTCTGTCTGTCTGTCTGTCTGTCTGTCTGTCTGCTATCTATCCATCTATCTACTATCATCTATCTATCTTCTGTCTCTTCCATGTACCCATCTATACCTCTATCCATAATATCTATCTACCATATACCATCTTCACTATCTGTATTTTATGTATCTATGTATCTAGTATCTATACTTATATAATAGCACAGAACATTTTCAAATAAATTGATTAGCAAAATGATTAGAAGTATCAAAATGCAGCAGGAATTTCACTGGATAGCTTCCAGGAACACAGAATCATTTCTTTTCTTCATAAATTCTGTTATTTTTTTTTTCTCTTTCAGTTTTTGTTACATTTTCTTGTGCCCACTCTCAGAGCAACCACCTATGACAGACTTTGGTTTCTGTTCTTGCTTTTCAGCCTCAAGTTATACTTTCTCTCATATTTAACACATCCTTCTTATGTAGAGGTGAATGTTTGTATTTTCAATCTGAAATTAGGTAGATCTCCAATACCAACTATTAATATTTCAGTTTAACCAGTTGATGTGGACATATCTTTTCAGTGTATTTTTCACCAAGAATATCAAATGTACTTACTTACATATCTATATATTATTTGTCCAGATTAACATGACATTTGTCTTAAAAATCTTTTAAAAAGCTGCTATTTTATGTCATCTTGCATTCTTTGTATGATATTAAAAAGGAAATTTTGTTTAAGTGTATGAATAGAAACATGGAACAACGCTTTGTATTAATGAATTTAAATATGCGTTGTGAATGGGAGTTTTTGGGAAATTAATCCAATTTTTCTTAAGAGCATTGGCTCAATATTCACTAAGTCAATATCGTTGAGATTTTAACATACAGCAGGACTATTAGCCAACATAAATAGCTAGCTTCCAGGTGTTAATATATTATGCATATTATTTTCCATACATGTTTCACTCTCTGCATGTTTACCTAACTATATAACAACTCTCTGTCTTTCTCTCTCTCTATCTACTTACCTACTTGTTAGAACCATAATAACTGAACAAGAATTATGCACTGACTAGAGAAGCACTTCTATTCTTATTTTATATGGCTTTAGAAATTACTCCAGCACCCAAGACCTACCTATCTACCTACCTAACTACCTATCGTCACTGTAAATTTGATTCCTATTTAACTGTCTAACATTTGTCCATATTTAGTGACACAGATCATGCTTAAATGAACAAAATAAATAGCAAAAACCTGAGAAATGTCAAAAACATATTTTTAACATGAGGTAGTTACCAGATTTATGTACCTAATTGTTTTTTGAACAGTAAGCATTCTGTTTTCTTTTTCCATTCAGTCATCTGTATTTCTTATTCAACTTGTGTATTTTTCCTACAACCTGAGTGTCTTCAAACAGTTTTTGTGTTTGTATCTACACATGTGTATGACACATATACTCATGTGAATGTGTGCACATGTGGTGTGAGGTTAACAGCTGTCTGAGAGTTTTAATTCTGTCTGAACATTTAATGATAGCATGAATAGTGCTTCCGTTGTTTCCTGTGATACTTACATTTACTTTCCATTTCCTTTTCAGATGATATCCAGAGGAAATTGGGTAAATCATTTGATGAAAACTGTCTCCTATGTTTTTTTGAAATATCTGCATATTTCATGTCTTAAACTTTCTCCATCTTTTACCTATGTGATATTATTTGAACTACCCGTCTTAGGAAAACATAAAACCAACAAAACCCAATTTTTTAGATAATTCTGTCCAAATTTTGTTTAGATAATTCTGTCCAAAAATGTACCACTCATTTCTTTCTATGCCTTATTTCCTTTACTTAAATCTATTTAGTTTTCCTAAGTAATGCTAACACTCTGTTCTCCATAGTCTAGTTCTTTATGTGTTATGTAAACTGTACATACATATGTATTGATGACGTATTTATCTGTTGATTGACTACAGTATACATATATATAGCATACAGAAAAAATGGGAAGCTTAAGACATATTTTTATACCTCTATACAGTGCCCTTTATTGATATCACAATCTCTTAAAATACATCTTCCATGTTTTAAAATGAACTCATTTTCCAACTGAAGAGATGACATGTATGTCTAAATTTGCCAAGTACAGTTTCAATATCCACAGTCCTTATGAAGTCTACAGATTATGACATATGTCTAACTGTTTAATGTGAACCTAAGACTCTTCTACTTCCTTAATAGTCAGACTTAGCTGAAAAGGGGTACTCTGTGCTTTGAATCAGTATAAACATGAAAGGACCTGATTGTCTCCTTGCTTTCCTGAAATGGTGGTATCATATTATCTAAGTTGTTTTCTTTCCATTATTTCTGTTTTCCAGATAAGAAAGAACATGAAAAAGGCAAGTCCCACCTTTCGCATGTGTACAGATTTATTAAATAGTTTCAGAAATCATGATCAGCTCTCCAGCAAACCCCAATCTGTAACCCTCAGAATGTGATTTCTAGTCACAGTTTCCTTTCAAAAAGCATTTCAATCTATTTGATAAAAACAGCACTCTCAGGAATGATGGAAATGTCAAAATGAATTTGAAAGATGAGAATAAATCAGTAAGTCAGGAAATATCAAGAATCATGAAAAACAATTTTCTGAGGACACACTTTTCAACACAATTAGGTTCCCCCTTCAGAGTGATGTTAGGGATGGCACCATCAAGGGAACAGTGACAGGCATCAGTCTATTCAGATTCAAGTGAACTAAATATACACAAGATGTTAATAACAGAAGTTCCTTAGATTAAGTAGTAAACACAGGTCATTAAATCATTTTTCCACCAATAGAAAACTTCAGAGATGGGATCCCTAAGAATTTCATTGTATTTCTCTGTGGAGTTCTTCACAAGTCCATGTTTTATAAGAAAAGCTTAAGTGACGTCATGTCCAGGGTTTGTGAAGAATGTGTTTATGAGAAGGAAATCAGAGCTCCCACTTCACTTGTTTTTTTTGGTTTTTTTTTTTTGTTTTTTGTTTTTTTTTGCTAATGACTACATTCCAACCTTCCAACTTCTCTGTTCATGTTCATCTTTTAGGCTATCTTATTGACAAACAAATGATATCAGGCACTCCTAGGAAATGTGTGGATCAGAACTAATTTGTGAGCTGTGTACTGTGTGTCTGTGTGTTTGTGTGGGAGCATGTACATATGTTTCTGTTTTGTTGTCTCCATCCTGATGGTTTAGAGCCATATTTGCAAGTTGTTCCATGTGTGAACATTCTCTTCTTTGTGATCAGTTGCTATTCCATTGCCATTTACATAGATTGTCCCATTTTGTTTTTCAGAAAATCTTCAAAAAAGAATGGGTAAAACATCTCCTTCAATCCTTTATGCTCAAGGCCCTTCTCAGTGACTGCTCTCCTAGTGACCTTCTTTTCCTTGCCTTAAATCCAATAGGTCATGTTTTGATTTACCCTTCTCCTGATGTCTGCAGTGCTCTCCTTTAAGTTCTGGTTCTTGATATTGACCCATATTAAGAGCTTTTTTCCTCTTTTCCTGAATCTCATTCTTTCACATCCCCTCATTTTTTTTTATTCCTTATCTGTCTTTCTGTCTAAATATTCACTTCTTTTATCTGAATGGACATGCCACAGCATCATTTGTATGCTGCGAGATGAAGAAAATGTAGCAGAAGAGCACATGACTCCCATTCCACATTGCTGTTGTGGGAATGACCGTGAACGAAAGCCCTTTGCGATACAGAACAGCATGAATTTCCTGTGATGCATTTGGTTTCCTAAAAACCTTAAGAAATGGAAGATTCCCCTTCACATAGTCGACATGGTATCTCTTCTCCCCTTCTTTACATAAAGACTGTAAATTTAGGTAGAATTATATGGTCACATGTAGATTTCAGTCTCACTATGCCACTACCCTTCATTGTATTGGTCAAGTGTTTTCACATGCGCAATTAACAAACTTGAAAAATTTCCATGCTTTTTTTGAGATTATGTCCAACCATTATCAGTGTGAACAGTCTCTGCACACAGGTTTTCACTTTAAAGACATTTGACATGCAAGTCCTGCTGCAGATACATTTCAGAATGATGTGTATCTTCCTGTCTGTTTTCTCTTATATTTGCAATACTTTTCTTCTCTGAAGATAATTACTACATGATTTTAAAGTAGGTAGATACTCACTGCCAACTGCTTAAACTTTTCTGTCAAATCAGCTGATGTATTTTTCTTTTAAGTGTATTTTTCAGTGTGAATATCAGATATCATCACTTATATATTGGCAACTGTTAAGCTATATCCTGATTAACTTAGCTCAGAGAACCCTTTGAAAATCCCTATTTTATGAGTCATATTCCTTCCTTATGTTTGATGGTCTCACTTCTATGAGGGAGTTAAGAAAAATAAATACACGGACAAAAAATATAAAACTGCCAAAAATACAGAACTGAAACATAAAACAAGAGAGGGGGAGGAGGGAGAAAACAGGGGAGGGGGAGGGCACAAAAGATGAAGCTCATTCACAGGTGAAAAGGTGATGGGAAAACCTCAGCGCAGACAATGATGCAATATATATATGTATATATACATGTTTGTGTGTATATAAATACAGATATATATGTGCAGTCAATAAAAAATAAAAAGCAAAAACAAGAAAATTTTCAAAAATATTAAAAAAAATTTTCCATTAGCCAACACTTAAAATAGAAATGAAACAAGGCTACCCATTACATCCACTATTAATATAAACTCCATATGTCTTTATAAAATTAAAGCCATAAAATATTTTCAATTTGATAAAAATATATTTGATCTTAAAAGAAAAATTTGATTCTTCTGTGAACTGAAGTAGAACCGCATATAATAATGTTATGAATTTCATGCATTTCAATACGTATTATGAATGGAACTTCTGAGAATCTAACCCAATTTCCTTAGGAACACTGGGTCAATCTTGGTTATATCAATATTCTGAGTTTCTTTCATATATAGAATGACCTCTGTAAATACAAGAAAATTGTCCAAATATCCAGACATTAAGCTATCATTCATTTTTCATTATATAAACATCTATCTAACTGCCATTGTCTGTCTTTATGTGTGCATATCTACTTATCACCACTGTGTATATGTTTTCTATTTACCTCTAAAATCTGTTCATGTGTAGTAGCACAGATGATACTTAAGCTAACAAACCACATAACAAAAGTCTTAGCAATGTCAACATGCACCTTTGAAATGAGGTAGCTATCAAATTTATGTACCTAATTGTTTGAGTTTTTGCCTCCTTTGCTTGTGCAAATTTTCCTACAACTTGAGTGTCTTCAGTCAATTTCCTGTGTTTGTACATATGTATGTGTACCTGTATGTACATATGTATGTGTACCTATACTCACTTGAGTATATGCAAGTGTGTGTTCTGTGGTCCCCTGATAGTTTTAATTCTGTGTTCATAGTTAGCAATAACTTGAATCTTACTCTACTCCCACTGATTTCTGAGATACTTACATTTTCTTTCTATTTCCTTTTTTCAGATGATCTCCAGAGAAATTTGGGTAAATTGTCTGGTGGAATTTTATTTGCATGTGCTATTAAAATTACTGTTCATGTATTTTGCTCTCTCTTTCTTTTCCCTATGTGATATTGTTCAAGTTGTTCTTTCAATTTCAAACAGCAGCACCACCAGTTTTTAAAATATATAATTCAGTCTCAAATGTTTTCCAAAGTTACGAATAAACTTTTTATGATAAGGAAATCATAGCTTTACTTCATTTGTTTTCTCTTATCGTCTATATTTAATCTTTTTACTCTCATGTTCATATTTTAGAATATTTTGTGGAACAGCAAGCATTATCAGGCAATCTTGGTAAGAGTGTGTACATAATCCCTTCATGTGTCTGTGTGCCTGTGAAAGTACATGTGTGATTCTCCATATGGGGAGTGTAATTCATACAAGAAACCTATTGGTCTTGGGTGATTCTTTATCCTATTTCTTGATGTTATTTACAATATTTATAAATTTTCTTTTTTAGGAGAACTTCAGAAAAAATTGGGTAAATCATCTCTGACAAGCTTGGTTCCCATACTACCTAAAATGACTGCTGTGTTAGTGTTCTCATTTTCCCTTCCTTTACTTAGTGATCTGTTTTACACTCTTTTATGTTTAGAATTCATCATTTTTTGGCTAATAAGATTTCCCCAAAAGAGGTTTTTTTTATTTCTCTTTCCCTGCAATTCATTCTTTCACATTCTTTTTTTGGTCATTCTATTTATGTCCCTCCTGTATTATCTGGCTATTATTCTGAGGGAGACATACACAGGTTCTTTATGAATGCATCAAAATAAAGAAAATTTATCAACCATGAACATGACTTCCACATAGATATTCTGGATCCTGACCAAAAACTCATGTGTTCTGTGATATAGTGCAAATATGAGTGTTTTTTGTGAGCCATTTGATTTTCTCCAAACCCTAAGAAATGTTGGACACTCCTGAATATATTCATTTCTCCCTCCATGGTTGCTCAAAAACTATAAATTTAGACTATTATTAGGTCCTGTATAGATTCAATCTCTCTGTGCTCCTGCCCTTCATTTTATTGACTAATTGTTCCTACATATATAAATATTTTACATAATTATTTTCTGCTTCTTTGGTGCTTGGTTGTTTCCAACCATAAGAAATGTGAACAAGTCTCAAAAAGTGGATCTGCCTGATGTGTGACATACGAGTACTGCTATAGGCAAAAATTGGAAATGAATCAGGGCTTTCCCTGGCTACTGAGTTAACAGGACTCTCAGAGGCCACTATGATCCACAGAGCTTTACCCACATTACCTGGCCTACCTTCCCTAAACTAGCTTTGGTCAATTGCATTACACTCTTCAGAACCTTCCAATGAGACTAACAAATGGACTTAGACATGAGAATGGGAGAGCACCCTCCTGATTTTGGTTGCGCTTTCTCAATCAGGGTGACAAGTGGAATTGAAGCTTGGGGAACCCTGCTACTGATGGCCTACACCCATTTCCTAGCTTCCTCTTTTGGAAGGATATATACTTCTTGTTTGTTTTCTCTTATCTTTGATATGTCTTGCCTATGCAAAAATGAATACTTACATTTTATTCTGGAAAAAAATACTAAATCCAATGAAAACTTTTTGAGTTTTTTCCTGTGTCTTCAGTTTTTGTAGAAATATCTTTTTTCTTCAGTATTTTCTTTTTGTATTGTGAATATCAAATACCCTTACCTTCATACTGACAGCTTCGTAAGATTGGTCCATATTAATTTAAGACATTTCACATAGAAACCTTATTTTTGCCACTTCATATATCATCTTCTTTCCTTTCGTATAATTTTAAGAGATAAGTTTTATTCAGGGATGAACTGAACGGCTGTATATTAAGCAAAGCAATGTATATATATATATATAAAATGATGGGACTATATCAAACTAAAATTCCACTTCCCCTCCCTGACTGCTCCTACTCATCACATCACACTCTCCCCAAGTTGTGTGCTTCAGTTTGGTTGTTAACTTGTTTTGACTTTTCCTCCTGGTCTTTTGTTTGTTTTTCTTATGCTCCATATATTGGTTTCTGTCTTTTTCTTTCTGACCTGTTTCTGCTAATATGATTTCTTCTAGGTACATCCATGTTATCATACATTCATCAAATTTGTCATTTTTACTTGATGAGTAATATTCCATTGTGTATATATTCTATATCTTTTTCATTCATTTGTCTGTTTGGGGACACTTGGGCTGTTTCCATGTCCTGGCAACTATAAATAATGCTGCAATAAATATCCTAACACATATGTCCCTTTGTATAAGTTGAGGTCTCCTTTGGGTAGATTCCCAGAAGAGCATTTGCTGGGTCAAATGGTAGCTCCCTTTTCATTAGTTTGAGGGTCCTCCACACTGTTTTCTACAGTGACTGGACCAGTTTACATTCCCATCGTCAGTGTAAGAGTATTCCTTTCTTTCTACATCCTCATCATCCTCATCCCTCATCCTCACAAGCACTTGTTGTTGACCTTTTTTTTTTTTTTTTTTTTTTTTTTTTTTTTTTTTTATGTAGGCCATTCTTACTGGTGTAAGGTAGTATCTCATTGTGTCTTTAATTTGCATTTTCCTGATTGCTAGTGATTTTGAGTATTTTTTCATGTGCCTGGTGCCATTTGTATTTCCACTTTGGAGAAATGTTTAGTTCTTCTCCCCATTTTTTGACTGGGCTTCTTGTTTCGTTTTTGTTAAGTTGTGTAAGTTTCTTGTGAAACTGCATTATTAAACCCTTATCACCTTTGGAGAGGGCAAAATTTTTCTCCCATTTGGTTGAATGTCTTTTTGTTTTGTCTGTTGTCTCTTTTGCTGTACAGAAGCATTTTAGTTTGATATAGTCCCATCAGTTTATATTTTCCTTCATTTTTTTTTATGCCAGCTGTAGATGTGTCCAGAAATGAATTTTTAAGTGTAATTCGTGGAGGGTTTTGCTCAAGTTTTTAATCTATATATTTTATGGTTTCAGGTCGTACATCCAAATTTTCTTTCTGTTTTGAGGTGGTTTTTATACATTGTGTGAGGAAGTTGGTTTCAAATATATGTGTGGGTAGTAGCTACTAGAACCTAACATGATTTTTTTTAGGAGCAGTGATCAGTAATCTGCAACTCAAGTTTGTAGAGAATATAACATAATTGCACTACTACTGAATAGACAAGAAATAGTTATTATCCCTATATAAATTACTTACCTAATTCCTATCATCTAGCTCTACACCCGTCTATCCATCTATCACTATCAATCCATGCAACATCTGTTGCTAATGTTTATTAGTGCAGAACATACTTACACTGACAAACCTTAAAAAAAAACCAAACTTTGAGATTTCAAAGTACACCAGGAACTGTGTATATTTGCTACCAGATTTATATATCTATTTTCTCCACTTACTATATTTAGTCATTTTTCTCTCTTTCTATTTTTGCTCAAAGTTTCCTAAAAGTTGAGAGCCTACAGTCTGTTTCCTGTGTTTTCACCTACACATGTGTATGTGTACTTACACTTTTATTAATGTGTGCTCCTGCTTGTGTGTCTTCACCAGTCACCTGATAGATTGATTTTGTATGCATGTTGAACAATAATTTGAATTTTATTCACATTTGTTTTCCATGATATTTACATTTTATTTCTATTTCTTTTTTCAGATGATATCCAGATAAAATTGGGTAAATTTTGAGAGAACTTAACTCCCATGTCCTTTTGAATGACTGTTTATTTCATGTCTGCAGCTTTCTCTGCCTTTTTCTTTTGTGGCAAACTCCGAGTTACCCTTTTTTCCATACCAGAAACCTGTTCCCCTAGTCTTTGTTCACATAATGTTGTCCTAAAAAATCTATCCTTCTCTTTCCTTTTTATTCTATTTTTTAATTTACAGATATTGTATTCATTCCTTAATATAGTTTGTATTCTGTCTCCAGAGATTGGCCAAGTTTCTTTACGCATTATGTAGTTGAACAGGATTAGGCCAAGTGGAATATCTTTTTACATACAAGTACACACAAATATACTTTTATACATATTAGTAAATATATTTGCATGTACATGCTTCTAGCAATAGACATACCCATGAATATATCTATCTCTACATTTGCATATATATAAAATGGAAACCTTTGTGACATGTATATTTGATACATGGTCAGAATCTTGGGAAATTATCATTATTTAGAGTCTTTTAAAGTCAAACTTCCATTCTCTTAAACATAACAAAGCTTTGCAAACCTAAGAGATGATAAAGATATATAGTTTCAGTATACATCTTCTGTGTAGAGTCTGTGTAATTATACAAGTGTTGATTTGTAAAATGTGACTTTAGGACTAATCTTCTACTAATTTTATGATATTTCCTATTAGTTTTCTGGAGCACACATATTTCCAATACTATTTCCTGTATTAATTCCTTTCCACTACAGTACTTGCTAATATTTACAAATTTGTATATAAAAGAAGTGCTGGTGCAGAACACAAACAAACAAAACAGAAGTGCTACCAAAAGCTGCAAAGATTTTCAATGTTTGTTGTATCCTTGACAAGATATATCTGTAGCAGTTCAAATGTATTCCTGCTTTCATTTTTAAAATATTTTATTCAAATCTTGTTTTAATAACCATGTTAATTATTTTTATAATATTGCTTATCTCCCCTCAGATGTGGTCACCATAGTTCCTCCCCCCACAAAAATGGCAACAGTTCTTCACTACACTCCACAGCACTCTCATCCCAACCTGTTATCTGCTCTCCTCCTCTTTCCCCCCTCTCTCTCTGCTCATGAATGTCTCAGATCTAAGGTCTGCTTTCAAGGGTTAATCTTAGAGTTAATCTTTTTCTGATGCCTTGTTTGACTTTTCATTATTCCACACATACATGAAACCATCTGATATTTATCTCCATTCCTTCTGGCTCATTTCAGTTAGAATAATCCCTTTTATTTGCATCCATTTTTTTGACCACTAAATAGTATTATATTTTGCATGTGTAACACATCTACTTGATATGGTTATCTGATCTGGTAGAATGAGATCGCTTCCATGTCATGGATATTTTAAATGATGCTGTAATAAATATAGGAATGCAAATTTTCTTTCAAATTAGTATTTTTGTTACCTTTGTATAGATATGTAGTAGTGAAAATACTGTGTCATATGTCATATACATTGTTGGTCTTTGAGGAATCTTAACATTTCTTTTTATAGGGACTGGGTCAATCTACTATTGTAATGGAAAATATTCCTTTTACAATATACTCTCTCCAGCACTTGCATTTTATGAATTTTTTTGTTTATTTGTTTTTGATATGGACCATTCTCACAGATGTGAGATAGCATCTCATTATAGTTTTCATTTTCATTTTCATGATGATAAGTGATGTACTTTTTTTTATTCTGTTGGCCATTTGAATGTCTTCTTTGGATAAGTTTCTTTTTAGCTCTTCTACCTATTTTTAATTGGTTTCTTTTCATTTGTTTGTTTGTTTTCTTTTTATTCAGTTTTATAATTTTGCTTGTGTATTTTGATACATATGTATGTATATGTGTGGATGTGTGTTTATGTGTGTGTGTGAGAATCTTCAACACTGGATCCACAATTGTCTCCTCAAACTCTATGTATCATGAAAAGTTGTATCCTTCTATTCCAAGGAAATTTTCCAGCCTCACATTTATTTATGGGTATCGGAACACAGAAAATTTATGAAGTAGGATCATTAGAAACCTGGAACATAGGGAGTTTCAAGCAAATAGTTCAGCATTTTATGCTTCCTGACTGTACATTAAAGATTTAACTCATCTGTGTATTCCTATTGTAGATGACCATGAACAAGGAACAAAGGACTATGATTTATCTTGTTTCTACAAAGATAATGTTATTTTGCATACTAATCAAATATTATTTCAATCTTATTTCCTGTTGTAAAATTTTATTTAGATTACAAAAATTGTCTTCTTGAATAGTAATCATAATTTCATTGTTTTCAATAGTCTGTGCTTTCAATCACAGTGTAAACACAAAAGAGCTTCAAGATTAGGTTCCCTAACTAGCTGATACTGTGTTTGCATTTATTGAATTTGTTGTCTTTTTGTTACCATTTTTTTTTCAGATAAGAAAGAGCATGACAAAGGCAAGTTTCCATCATATTGTTTGCATATGTTCTTTTTAAAAGAATAAAGTCCAGATATTATAACATATGTCCTATGATCCTCAACCCCAAAACAACGATTGTGGTGTCTGTAGCAGTTTCCTGTTGAAAGGAATGTAAAGCTACTGAAAACAAACTGCTTCCAGTTCAAGTTGGAAATGCCAAATAACTTGGTGACATTCAGTTAAAGCAAGAATCCAGAAGTGTAAAAGTTGTTTCAGATCATTGTTATAGTGAATAAGATGTTATAGGTAGAGTTGTAAAAGGAACTATGACTGTGATTCTTTTAAACTCAATTGTGTCCAATCACCACAGGCTGTTAATAACAACACAATTATATTTTGAGGTAGAAGAACATTACATCATTAAGGACTTTTCCAAAAATAGATTAATGCAGGCAGCATACATCTCAATTATTATCCCATTTCCTTCTGTGTCTAGAAAGCTTTTCTTTTGATACATGTTTTTGACTAATATCCCGATTTGCTAACTCAACTCCAATGCACATCTATTTACACATTTTTCTCATGTTCCAGTCATTCTGAATACAATTTGCCAACTGCATCTGTTTTCTATTCTGCCCCTCCCCCAACTCTTGTCTTCCTGTTACCATCTATGTAATTAGATTCTTGCTATGAATTGACTTTTATCATCACTATGCTTTTGAGTTGTGGTTGTTTTGCAGTTTCTGATGTGTAACATTTCCTCAAGCTTGGGGTAGAATGTGGTAGAATCCCATTCCTGTCACTTACTGCTGGATTTTCTTCATTCTATGTAGTTTGTTAAGACAACTTTCCTAAGCATGTGTTATGTAAAAACTGGCATGAAACGAGGTGTACATTAATATGGATTAAGGGAGAAATTTTCAGGAACCTGGATCCAGTTTCTCTAGGAGCAAATTTTCATAGTTTATAAACAAGTGTTGTGACTTCTTTAAAAAGCACAACTAACATGTGTTTTACAACAGTGACAGAACAAGCTAAAACCAAGAGGTTGTGTGACAATCCCAAGTAGTGTTCAAAAGCAAGAAAAATATTTCTGTGATGAGGAGCTTTATTTTCTCACTTACCTTGTTCTGTTGGTTAAATTTAATCCTTCGCCCTCTTGTTAATTTTTAGAATATTTTGTGGAGAAACAAGTAATATCAGGTTCTCTTGGTAAGTGTGTTTGCCATAGCCCCTTCTTGTGTCTGTGTACTTGCATGTGACCATGTGTGTTTTCTCTCCGTTTTGGAGCTTAATTCATAGGTGATTCTTTTTTTTACATTTGACCATTTTTAATTGTCTTCTGTTGATTTTTGTAATGTAAACTAATTTTGTTTTTCAGGTGAACTTCAGAAAAGATTGGGTAAATTATCTCCAACAATCTTTACACTCATAGCCTATTAATGACTGCTTTCCTGGTGTCCTCAAGTTTCCTGTCTTGACCCTATGTTATTTATTTGTTGATACACCCTTCTGCTGCTGTCTGTAACACTATTCAGCATGGTTTATGAAAAGTCCCATATAAGATGGATTTACTTCTGTTAACCTGCATCCTATTCCTTCACTTCCTTTCTTTTTTCATTCCTATTGTCCTTCATCCAAAATTTGTTTCATTGTGCTAGCTGATCCATTCCACAGGTTCCTGATGAATGCAGCAGAATGAAGAAAATTCATCAGGCAGACACATGGCTTCCATTCCACATAGATGTTCTGGAAAATGATGAATAATTCAGTCTCTTGTTGTTTGCTACAAATCGGAGTGCTTATTCGGAGATGTTTGATTTTTCTCCAAACCTTAAGAAGTAAAAGAAACCCCTCCACTAGATCCATAGTCTTTCTCCCTCTACGTTCCTATGAAGACTATGACTCAGACTGCATTACACAGTCACCTGTAGATTTGTGTCTTATGTGTCATTGTCCTCATTATATTGGCTAAGTGTTCCCACATACACCACTGTGCTACTTCAGTTTTTCTGATTCCTTTTTTGGTGATTGTTTCCTACCACTATGCATATGAACAAGTCCCTGCACTTGTAATTTTGCACTGAAAACACATGACATACAAGTTCTGTTACAGACATTTTGGTGGGATGTGTCCTTTTCTGAATGCTTTTATTCTTCAATACTTTTTGTATAGAAGGTATAGTATTTTTAAAAAATAAGATAGAAGATCCAATGCAAACTCTTACCTCTTCTTACTTTCAGTTATTGTAGATATACCTTTCCTCCTAAGTATATTTTTTGCACTTTGTATATCAAATAAAAGCCATTTCTAACTGGTAGCTGATTAAAACTTGTCCAGAATAACTTAATACATTTAACTTAGAAACCATATTTCTGTTACTTTTTAGCTTTAGTCAAAATGAGTTGAAATAGATTCACATAAAAACAAACAATGGATTAATGAATTCAAATATATGTGTGCATAGTAGCTACTAAAAAAATAGCCCAATTATCCTTAGATATATTGGTCAATGTTCTCTAAATCCAACTTTGTGGACTTTTAATATAGCATGACTACCATAAACCCAACAAATAGCTACTTAACACTGTATCAAAATAGCATCTCTTTTACTTTGGATTCATCCATCTTTCTGTTGTCAATTATCTGTCTGCCTAACTGTTTGTCATCACTGTCTTCCATCCATGCTTTTTACCTGTATCCATCTACTATATACAATCTCCACTATCTGTATAGATAGTATATAACTGTCCAGTATCTGTCCTTATTTAGTAGCACAGAATATTTTTAAACAAACCAATTAACTAAATGTTTGGAAGTGTCAAATGCAACACAAATTTTACTGAATAGCTATCAGGAATATATACATAATTCTTTTCTCCATAAATTCTGTCACTTTCTTTCTTTTTTAACTTTTGTGCAGATTTTCCTTAAAATTGAGAGCCTTTAATAATTTTGTTTGTACCTACACTCATGTCAGTGTGTATATGTGTGTAATCCTCAGTCTCCCAATAGATCTAATGTATGTATGTTGAACAAGCTTTTACATTTGCAATTGTTTCCAATGACATTTACATTTCCTTTTTATCTTCTTTTTAGATAGCATCCAGAAAAAAATGGGTAAATTTCTGATCAGACTTTGCTACCATGTCCCTCTGAAATGACTGTTTATGTTATGTCTCTGCCTTTTCACATGACATTTTTGCTGATTTGCCCTTCTCTCAAAACCATACACCATCATCCTCATTTTTTGTTTATATAACTCTGGAAAATTGCATCCATCTCTTTTTTTTTTTTTTTACTCTGTGTCTTATAAAACTGCCATTTCAGAAGTCATCTTCCTTCTTTTTGTGTGACTTTCAAGGGAAGGTTTGGCTCAGTTTTGAGCTGAAATCAAAACACATATAACAGATAATTGCCATTATTCCTGCAATAGATAAATAGAGGGTCATGATCCATCTTTTTGTTCCTGGTCCCAGTTTTATCTGCTTCTTGCTCCATTGTTTTCCAATGATGGTCTTCCTCAACTTCAATAACATCTATTTTTACACATTTTTTTCTCATGCTCCAGTCATTCTGAACAAAATTTGGCAGCTTCTATTCCTACCCAGTTCCCCCTAGTGTGGTTTCCGTTTTTTCTCTTTTGTTACAATCTTTCTATTGGGAGTTTTATGCACAATATGCATTTTGATGTTTGGACCTTTAGAGATGATGATGTGTAGGTTTTCTCCAAGCTTGCCTCAGGTATAACCTCATTCCTGTCACTTCTTGCTTTTCCTGCATTTCACATTATTTCATTAAGGTAAATTTTACGCAGGCATGCATTAAAAATGATATGGTGGGAGTGATCAGGGAGGGGAGGTGGTGGGTGAAAGCTGGGGAATACAAATATGTGAAATATATATATATATACATGAATTATTTAATAAAAAAGAAAAGAAAAATAAATAATTATATGAAACTCATATACATTAATAGGCCAAGAAGAATTTCCGATTATAAATGTTGACAAACTTGAATCTGATTTCCTGAGTAAACAATTTTCAGTAGTTTGTAAATCAATGTCTGCGATTCCTTTATATAACATGAGTTGAAAGATGGCATATTTTGTAACAGTGACAGAACCAGCTAAAAATAAAAGATTGTAACAATTGTAAATGCTGTTCAAAGGCAAAAAGAATGTTGTTATGATAAGGAGCTTTACTTTCTTGTTTTTTTTTTTTTTCTGTTGACTAAATTTCATCCTTTCCCTCTCATGTTCATTTTTTTAGAATATTTTGTGGAGAAACAAGGGGCATCAGGCTCTCATGGTAAGTGTGTGTGTTGGTCCTGTTTTGTGTTCTTTTGTTCTGTAAGATAACATTTGTTTGTATTATTCTTTTCAGCTGAGAGGTTTAAATATATATGTGAAATATTTTCCACATTTAAACATTATTTACTTTTTTTGCCATTGTTATGCACATTGATTGGCCCTTATTATTTTTCAGAAGACCTTCAGGAAAGAATGGGTAAATAATCTCTGTCAACCTTCTATTCCCAACCCTTTTTATAATCACTACTCTCCTGGTGTCCTTATGTTTTCCTCCTTTTCCTTTAGCTGATACAATGACCTACTCTTCTGCTGTTCATAATTGTTTCCTCACAATGTTGAGTAATGAAATTCTAGTGTAGAGATCTTTTATTTCTCTTGCCCTACATCTCAGTGTTTCACAACCTTGCTTTGTTTCATTTTTTTATCTGTCATTCCCTATAACTTTTGCTTTTCTGCCGATGAGACTTACTACAGCTTCATTATGAATGCTGTGAGATGAAGAGAATTTATTGGCTAGCTACATGGCTCCCATTACACATAGGTGCTTTGAAAAATGACAGTAAATTTAGACCTTCTATGAAGCAGAGCAAGTATGAGTGCACTTGTGAATCATTTACTTTCCCCAAACCTAATGCAAGAGGTCCCTTCACATGTTCAACAGTATTTCTACTTCCATGTTCCCATAGACACTGTAAATTCAGACATTACACGGTCACATGTACAGCTGAGTCTCACTTACCACTGACTTAATCATATTGGACAACTGATCCCACATACACAAATATTTCACTTACATTTTCCTAGTGTTTTCATGAATAAAAATATGTATACAAGCAAAAATTTCTATAAAATTTTGCTTTATAATCTGTCATATACTCTTTACAAATTCATTCACTTTACCTTGTCTGGTATTCTGAATTTTCTCTTCCAAATCACTTCCTAGTCTTTTATTTTTGGTCATATATTTGCATATGAACTTTATATGATAGAATACGAATTGCTATATTTCATAAGATATTTTATTTTTTAAAAGATATTTTAATTTTTATTGTAAAAACTCCTATTTTAGAAATTTATAAATGTTTTCATAAATTGTTATGAACCCATTGCATCTTTAACCTCTTTTTTATATTTTTAATTACTGTTTTGATTTTAATGTGTATTTAATTAGGAACATATCTTTTTAGTGCAAGTGTACTTTTCATAAATCTAATACTACAGATCTGATTTTGGATTCATGTTTGACTTTAGAATTTACTACCTTCTGTCTCTTAATCACCATGTGTGTTCACTTTTATGTGTGTTCACACACAAGGTAGTTGATTCATTATAAAGCTGTGCTGTATTCTCTCTCACTCTATATACATATTTTCTCTGAAACAAATATTTTATAATGTAAATATGATAGATTACCATCTGCTTTACCATTTTTCTTAGTTATATTTATTGAAGTGATATTGATTTACATCACAGCATTTGTACGAGGGGTTTAGGTTTACACCTCTAAAATTGTTTTATTTCAACACACCCAGAAAGTGCAGCATAAACCAGTAACCTTCCACTGAAACTCCCTAACCCTTTTGTTTTCACTCTATCACAAAATCACATTGGACTATGATTAAAACCAAGGTCAGCAGAAGAAGTATATATTGTCATTTGTGTATTAATGAGTTCACAAAAATACTGTGAACAGAAACTCCTATTAACTCAAACTTAAGATCTTTTTTTTTTGTTTGTTTGTTTGTTTTGTTTTGTTTTTGTTTTGAGATTAGGTCTCACTATTTTTGCCTGTGGAACCACAGACTCATGTTGCCCGGGGTACCACAGTCTCAAACAATTCCCAGCCTCAGCTTCCCAGGTTGCTGGGATTACAGGCATGCACCACCACGCCTAACTTTTTTGGGGGGACTAGATTTCGCTACGTGCCCCCCGGCAGGATTTGAACCACAATCCCTGGCCCCAACTTCGGCTTCTTAGGCTACCGCTTACAGGCATGCAACACCACGCCCAGCTCAAACTTAAGATCTTAATTAAGTGCTGGGTCAGTACTCCTATGTCGATGTTTATGGAGATTATAACTTAAAGCATTATTATTTCACACACACAATTGATTATCTTTCTAAAACATCTGTCTATCCATTTATAAATCATCTATTGTATGTCATCTATCATCTATGTTTATTATACTAGCAAGGAATTTGGTAAGTACAACAAATCAAATAACAAAAGTCAAAAACCTCAAAATGGTGCAATAATATTTTTATAATTTAGCTATATGAATTTTATTACTAATTATTTTCTCAATTCACTATTTAGTTATTGTCTCCCATATATCTAACAAAATCATTTTAACCAACTGAAAGCCTTCAGTTTGCTGCAGGTATTTGTATACCTGTACTACCTGTGTGTGTTCACATATAGAACTGTGTTAATCTGTATTTTGATAGGTTTTATTTAAATTCATTTCCGATAAATCTGAATTTTGTTAGATTCACATGACTTACTATTTTCATTTTATTTTTCAGATGATCTCTTGAAAAAAAATGGTAAATTTTCCTGAAAATGATTTTTTTACAATAAGTTTAAATAATTCCCTTCTTGGTGTCTTTAATATTCCCTGTCCTTTTAGCTACCGTTCACAGTAGTACAGCTACTTCCTGATAACCACTGTTTTCTTCCCAATTTTTGGATTATGATCTTTTCCTACATTGACTTTGTTCCATTATTGCTTTCTTATCTTAATTTCTGAAATATGCTTTTCTATATTTTCTCTATAACATTGTTTTTGTCTTCTTCCAGGCACTCACAATAACTCCCTTATGAATTTTCTGGAAAAAAAAAGATATGGCTAATAAGCATGTTTTCTACTTTCTCTATTTTCCGGGAAGAATCTATTAATTTCAGAAACTTTAAGTACTTAAATTGAAGTTTCTTGCCCCACTACCCTGTCAAAAGCTTTGTAATTCAAATATCATTCATTGGTGAAAAGTGAACTTCAGGCTCAGTTTTCACTCTTTGATCTTAGGTTTTCATATGTATATAGATATTTTACATTTCTTTCAGTTTATCTCCCCTTCCCACAAGAATATTCCTCTATTTTTTTGCACTAGTTTTGAAAAAATCATTAACTATGTAGCATAAAATTATTTTTATATTTTAAGGATTTCTAGTATTTTATTTGAACTTTTATTTTGTTTCTTATATTCCACATATTAGTGACAATATCCAGCATGTGTCATTCTTTTTCTGACTCAGCATCTCTTTCAGTTCCATTCAAAGGGTTGTCAAAGACAAGAATCACTTTCCTAGCAAATGAGTAGTATTCCATTATATATGTATATATACGCATATTATATGTGTGTGTGTATATATGTATCACATCTTTGATCAACTATCAGTCTTTGGACAATTAGGTGGTTTTCACTAATTTGCTTCACAATGTATAAAGGAATGAATATATCTCATCAAATTGGTGTTTTAGTATTCTTTGTGTAGACACATTGGAGTGGAATTGCTTGATCATATGATAGATCAAATTTAGTATTTGACATGCTTTCATACTCCATTCCTTAGGAACTGGTCAGTCTGCTTTTTCATGAAGAGTGTAGTAGAATTCACTTTTTCTTACATCCTCACCAACACTTGATGTTTCTAATCTTTTTAATGTGGATCATTCTCACAGGTATGAGGTAGTATCTCCCTATGCTTTTGATTTGCATTTATTTGGTGAAGAAAAATTTTAGTCTCATATATTTTCAATTGTTTTCTTGGTTTTTGTTTCTGATGTTGGGGTCAAGTCTCCAAAGCTATCACTAAAGCAAATTTTGTAGAGTATTTCCCTAATGTTTCCTTCTATGTATTTCATCAATAGGTATTAGGTCCAAGCCTTTATTGCATTTTGAGTTAATTTAATATATTGTATGAGATGGTGATCTATTTTCTTCCCAGGGAAAGTAGTTGTTCAGTTTTATTCACTGTGTATTGATTTTGAAATCTGCTACTTGATTAACCTAGTTTATTGTTTTAATTAATTTTTCTATGAATTTTTATGAATTTCCTATATATTGTGATGTCACCTACAAATAATGATATTTTTACTTAATCCAAGGAATTTGAATTCCTTTTATGTCTTTCCTAACCTAATTGATCAAGCTAGTACTTCTAGTACTATATTGAAGAGCCTTGTTTTTTCCCTTGTCTGTATGGGAAGGCTTTTATATCTCACTAATAAAAATGATGTTAGCTGTGGTTTATCATATATGACTTTAATTTGTTAGTATATTATGTTATGATAATTTGTTAAAAAGCTTTATCCAAAATTTTTAAGAACTTCCATTTTAAATGGATGTTGGATTTTAGCAAATGCTTTGATGTAGTAAATTATCTTAATTGATTTGTGGATGTTTACCCATCCTAATGCTTCTGGAATAAATCTTACTTGTTTGCAGTGTATAATCTCTTTGATGTATTGTGGGGTTTGGTTTGCTAGAATTTTATTGTGGAATTTTACACCAGTGTTCATTAGGGAGAGTCATCAGTATTTTTCATATGCTGTCCTTGTTTAGTTCTCAGACTAGTGTAATATTGGTCTTATAAAAATGTATTTTTTAATTCCTTGTTTTCTTAATTTTTGAAAGACTTTTTGTAAGAAAGATACTAGTTCATCTTTGAACATTTATAGAACTTGTTTGTGACTGTGAAACCATCTGGTCTTGGGTTTTTGCTTTTGGGGATGGTTTTGATTTCTGTTTAAAATTTTCTGCTTGTAATTAGTTTCTTTAAGTTCCCTATTTATTCTTTGTTCAGCTTTGGTTGCTTGTTTAGTTCTAGGAATACTCCATCTCATCTACATTGTTGAATGTTTGCATATAAATATTTGTAGCAATTTCTAATAATCTTGTGGATATCTGCTGTGTATATTGTAGTTTCTCCACTTTCATTTATGATCCTATTTATTTGAGTTTTCTCCCTCTTTGTCTTTATTTTTAATTGATCGCACATATATATGTATTTTTACATCACTGTATACCCCAAGGTTCTCCCACTGTCCTGTCACCCATGAACCACCATCCTTATCCCTTATGTACGTCCCTCCCCCCAACCTACCTCACTTTCCCTCTCTTGCTTTATGCTTTAGTTCTGCTGTCAGTTTTATGTTTTAACTTTTTCTTGTACTTTTTCCCCCCTATATCTTATTTTTCTTATTTTCCCTATATCTCTCATATAAGTGAAACCATCCAATATTTCTCTTTTCCTTTCTGGGTTATTTTCATTGGAATGATTCCTTCTAGCTTCATCCATGTTACCATAAATGCTTAAATTTGTATTCTTGTGTGTTAATGAATATTCTATTATGTAAATATACCACAACTCTCTGACCCATTTATTTGTTTGGGGGCATTTAAATTATTTGCCTATCCTCCTGACTATTGTAAATAGTGCTGCAATAAACGCATGAATACATTTTTCCTTTTCAATTAGTGTCTTAGCATCCTTTGGGTAGATTCCCAGAAGTGAAATTGCTGGATCCAATGGTAGTTCCAACTTCAGTAACCTGAGGGTCCTCCACACAGCTTTCCATAGTGGCTGGACCAGTTTATATTCCCACCAGTAGTGTAAGAGTGTTCCTTTCTTTCCACATCCATGCCAGAACTTGTTGTTGCCTGTTTTTTTAATGTGGACCATTCTCACTGGTGTAAGGTGGTATCTCATTGTGGTTTTGATTTGCATTTCCCTGATCTTTTACCCATTTTTAAACTGTATGCTTTGCTTTATTTTGTTGAGTGGTGATCTTTGATATCAATCCCTTATCACTTGTATGGAGTGCAGATTTTTCCCCCCATACATTTGGGTGCTTTTTGTTTTGGTTTTGTCTCTTTAACTGTACAGAAACTTTTCAGTTTGCTGTAGTCCCTGCTGGTTATATTTTCCTTTATTGTATTTTCTTCTGTTGATATGTTCTGAAAGAAGTTTCTGCAGTGTAAGTCATGGAACATTTTGCCTGTACTTTCCTCTACACATTTTACGGTTTCCAGTCTTATATGCAAGTCTTTTATCCTTTTTGTACATGGTATGAGGGGGTAGTCTAGATTCATTCTTTTCAATGTTTCAGTCCAATATTCCCAGCTCCATTTATTGAAAAGACTGTCTTTGTTCCAATATGTTTTTTCCCCTTTGCATAGATTAGTTGGTCATACATTTATGGCTTTATTATGGATTATCAGTTCTGTTCCATTGGTATGTTTGTCTCTTTTTATTCCAGTATATGCAGCCTTAATTATCATGGCTTTGCACTATAATTTAGAGTCTTAGGATTTCAATCCCTCCAGTCTCTCTCCTTTTGGTCAGGAGAACTTTGGGTATTTGAGGTTTGATCATTCCATATGAACTTCAGTAGTATTTGTTCTATTTCTTTAAAGAATGGATTGAGATTTTTATTGGAATTACACTGAATCTGTAGTTTGCTTTTGGTAGGATGACCATTTTGAAAATGTTAATTCTTCCATTCCTTGAGTAGGGGATATCTTTTTAATTCTTGTGTCTTCTATTTCTTTTAACAATATTTTATACTTTTCTTCATGTAAGTCCTTTATATATTTTACTACATCTATTCCCAGGTATTTAATTTTGTGTAGCTCCTTTTAATTGTAAAAGTTTTGTAAAAGCAATGGTTTTCATATCTCAGACTTATTTTTTTGGCATATAAGAATATGACTAATTTTTGTATATTGATTTTATAAACAGCTACTATACTGAAGTGGTTCTATGTTTTCATTAGTTTTTCTGCAGTGTTTTTAGGTTTTTATATACATAGAAATGCATATATATATATGAAATCACCTCATCTGAAAACAGTGATAATTTTATTTTTCTCTATATGTCATTCTCTTGTCATTGTTTTTGCTAGGATTTCCAATATAATATTGAAAAGCAGTGGTGAGAGTGCATAGATTTGCCTTTTTTCCAATCTCAAGGATGGCTTTCAGTTTTACACCATTTCAAATGATATTGGTTGTGAGTTTGTCATATAGTGCTTTTATTATGTTAGTGTATATTCCCAGAATTCCTTCTCTTCTTTGTGAGCCTCCCTGGGGGTTTGTCTATTTTATCAGTGAATCAGCTTTTGGTTTCATTGAACATACATATATATATATATATATATATATATACATATCTACCTATCTATCTATCTATCTACACACACATGTGTATGTGTGTGTGTGTGTGTATTCATGCACCAAACAAGAGAGCACCAAAATAAATTCAATAATTAATATCTGGTGACTGTTTGCATGAGTGGAATGGGTCACTGCTGAATCCAGAGCCTGAGTTTTTAAGAATTTATCACTCCCAGAAGCAGTGATTCAGGGATTTCCTCTGGTGGCTAGGAGGGCTGAAGCTGACAAAGATTCTTGGGTCTGTTTTAGGGTCGCTGATGCAGGACATAGCTCCAGTAGTCTCTGACTGTGGTTCACCTCTAGAAGGTGCTAGCAGGCTGATTGTGGAATATTTCGTGATGCAGCTGGGGGCATACAGTGAGTTAGATTATTCATACTTGTGGCTTAGTCCTCTCTGTCTATGATCATGTGACTGGAAGTTGGTATTGGGATCAGAGATGCTAATCTGGAGTAGCCAAGAGTCCCTGATGCAGGGCACAGCACTGTGAGACCTAGTGTCCAGTCTGCTGGAATGTGCCTGTCATCTCAGTGAGATTCACTTCTGCATTGAATTGCCATATTCTTCAAAATTTTTGCTCAGAAAAGAAGAAAAATAAAAGAAAACTGAAGAGAAAATGGGTAAAAAGGGTAAGAGAAGTAAATGAGCAAGAGTGAAAGAGAAGAAGAAATAGAGGAAGAACAGGAAAAAGAGGAGGAGGAAAGTGAGAGAGAGATGGAAGGGAGGGAAAGAAGGAGAGAGGGAGGGAGGAAAGTAAGAAAGGAAAATAAAGAAGCATGTATATAGAGAGGAAGGAAGGAAGGAAGGAAGGAAGGAAGGAAGGAAGGAAGGAAGGAAGGAAGGAAGGAAGGAAGGAAGGAAGGAAATGTGTTTAGGTCACTTTGAGTTCCAGAGGAGCTAGTGTTGGTATTTTGGCATGGCTGCTGGGATACACTGGAAATTTAAGTGGTATGCAATTCCCAAGGTCCGTGTTGAATTGCTATCTGTTTAAAATTGTAGCTCAGGAAAAAAAAATAAGGAAAAAGTAAAGGCAGGTTGATTCGATATGTTCTATTTTCTTTAAGGAGTTGGTGGCTTGTGTTTTGGCCCCATGTTCTGTGAGGTACCTGAAAGTTAAGTGGGAGGTATTTCCACATTGATTACAGCTTCTCTATTGTATCGTGTTGTAGAAAGTGGAATCTGAATATCCTAATTATTTTCCAAGAAGAAAAACTTGTCAAAAGACACAAATTCAGAAAGGTTGTCATTTGAGATAATGATGTGTATTAACAAAGGCTAATTTTAGAAGATAAAGGATAGTTGGGAAAAGATTCTAGCAGTTGAATTAAAATAACCAGGAGGTCTTTTTCAAAAAATGTAAGAAAATTACTTATTAAAAAAATCTTGCAGTCTATGGTGTCTTCACTGATATTACCTTTCTACATAATGTCAATTGTAGACTGGTTAAATACCTTTGGAAAACAGTGTGGAGATTTCTCAAAAATCTCAAGCCAAAAAGAAAAAGAAAATACAAATACCAGGTGGTCTCAATTGTTAGGATATATGGAAAACAAGAAGACAAGAAAATTTTAAATTAACAAACTGATAACTGAACTGAAGCATACAGAAAGAGAGAAGGAGGGAGGGAGAGGGAATTCAGGGGAGTGAAGAGCACAAGGATGATGGTTGACAGGTGACATGGTGGTGGAAGAATTTTGGTGTCCACAATGATGATAAAATTCATATGTAATCAATGAAAAAAAACTAAAAAAAAAAAAACCAGAATATGTGTTTGACATCTGAACTTAGAATCCCAATCTTAGGTATATACTCCCTCAAAATGTTAAAAATGAAAATTAGAAGGAAGTCTGCATAGTTATGCTCAAAGTAGCATATTTACAATAATCAAGGAATGAAGATTACCTAGATGCATAAAAAAAGAGTAGATCAAGAAGATGCATTTTGTATATGTACCGCATTTTTTGATCCAGTCATCTGTTTTGAATATTACTCATCAATTAAAAATGACAAATTTGATGATTTTATAACAACATGGATGTACTTAGAAGGAATCATATTAGCAGAAATAAGTCAAGAAGAAAAAGACAGAAACCAAATGACTTCACTAACATATGGGATACGGTGAAAAAATAAGCAAAAGACTTGGGGAAAAGTCAAAACAAGCTAAGCACCAAACTGAAGAGCACAACTTTGAGCAGGAGGGGAAAGAGGTGGGTGGAGAGGAGAGGGGGTAAACCCTGGGGATTACAGTGTTGTGAAATTTATATATAAATTTAAAAAAAAACCTTAAAAAAAAAGAAGATGCATATATACACAGTGGAATACTACTCAGCAACCAGAGAAGATACTCATACCATGTACCATAACATGAATGGAGTTGGAAGAGATAATCCTAAGAGACATAAATCAAAAAGACAACAAAGATAAATACAGTGTAGTGCCAGTAATATGTACATATAGAAAAATAAAACTATAGACAGAAAAAGATAGCATTGAAAGCTAACCCCTGAAAACTGGATAAAGAATTGAAGCATTCAAAGGGTAGAATGTATGGGGAAGGGGTAGAAAGGAAGAGAGAAGAAACCACAACTATAAGTATAGTTTTTAAAAAATATAAATTTTTAAATTTATATTTAAAAAAGGAAATTAATGCATTTCTTTAAATTTACATGCACTTTTTTCTCTGTTTCATATATTTAATAGAATCTTTCTTATATAAATTACTTTCTAATAAAAAAAGTGGTTTCACATATATTGCTTCTTTTGGTATAGTTACTTTGAGAGAAATAAAATTTTTTTTAAATTATGGATTGCATTACTTCCTGAGCACTCTTTGTCTCCCAGTATAGAGTCTTAAAATTGTTATAATCTCAGTATACTACTTAGATTATGTCACATTAAGCTAGACTTTATCTAGCCCTTAGTTTCTCTATATTGCACACAATAGTGGTATCATTTGGTATTTACATTTCTCCTTCTAACAAATTCCATGTACCATTATTCATTTTCAAGTGATTCAGTTAGCCTTATAGTCACATTCTCTCTCTTCATCTGTCTATCTATCTATCTATCTATCTATCTATCTATCTATCTATCTATCTATCTATCTATCATGTATCTATCATTTTCAATAAGGTATCATTGGTTTATAACACTGCAGGAGTATACGATTTTATCGTGGTATTTCAACAGTTTGCTTCTTTTATTGTAAAATTCTTTTATCTCCAATAACTTATGATATTTCATATTCCCTATCAAATAATAACCTATAATCAACATTAACTACTCATTTATTTTCTTTCTATAAATGATTTATGTACCAGAAATTATACTTATGTATAAGCTAATGGGAAATATAAAAATTCTGGTTAGTCTTTTAGTCAATTCTTTTGAGGTAGATGATAATATCAGAAATTATCAAAGTTAATTTTGAATGTTCTAGCAAATTGACAACTTAAGTAAATTATAATGCAATTTTTTAAAAAGAAAACAGTTAGAAGCCATAATACTTACAAAGTTATTCTATCTTGATAGTACAGTGTAGTATAATATATAGTATAAACCCTTGGATGATATCCAAGTTATTGAAATGTCTGTTATTCATGATGTTTTAATAAATGTTTTGTTTAATTATTGTGCCATTCTAAAATGACTTTCTCAGTACTTTAATATTTGTGCCTGTCAACTATACAAATTTATGTTTCACTTCAAGTCATTTTGTCTAAACTGACATACTAAAAGAAAAACTAACTTAAATCAGTTTCAATAACCTGCTACTAAGATAAGACACTGTAAGATTATTTTATACAATGTATATTTTGACACATATCTTTAATAATTATGTACTTAATACTATGCATTCAAAATAAATACATTTGGGATAAAATAATGATTGGTCTATTCCCCAATTATATTAATCTTTTTTTTATTCAATTGCTTCTCAAAATCCATTATTTTCTAACTTTTCTAAGATAAAATTAATACCCTTCCTTTCCTTGACATTTTATGGATGCATTATTATATCTTTTTTCTGATTACAAAAATTTTACCAACTTACTGGGCAATGGAAAGTTTTTACTAAATTTTTTTCTGTATTTGCTAACTTTGATATTATTGTTTATATTCTATTTTTTTCCAGATAAACTTCAGAAAGAACTTGGTAATTTATTATGACTTCTGTTTTTATAAATGTACTTCTTATAAATATTTTTCTTTGTATTTCCAGACTCTTCATAACTTCCTCATTCTTGTTTCCTTTTCCTTATTGTGAATTTCAAATTTCATCTCCATTTTCTTTTTGGCCTCCTGGACTCCTTGTATTAATTTCCTTTCCTATCATCACCCTATTTTTTATATTTATTTTCCTTCTTTTGCCATATCCTTTGACTTCTTTTATCTTTCAGATGATTATTGTATTTTCATTCTAAGGTTGGTGAGATGATGGATATTAAACTAAGAATAACTAAAGATTTAATGGCTTAAAACTAAGAAGAAGGTGGTTATTTCCATTCAATAAGATCTTCCTTTAACTTGGGTTCTGAAACATGTTCTGAGATGGAGTAATGTTTATTTTAAACAGACCATCATCCCAATTTTTAAAGGAAAGTTTTAGATGCTGAAGCTACACTGTGAGATAATGTTCTCATTCTGTTGATCTTTTAAGCACTTTTTATGTGCTTATGTCTAGTGTAGTTTTGAAACCAGCTATTGTACTTCTCTTAACCAAATTCTCAAAGAATTAAGCCAAGTTTAAGTTAGGTAAATTTTTATGCATTTAGATTTACTTTTACATTTTTTCTGATTTTTTCATTTAAACTATAACTGTCATTATTTTTATTTTATTTTAAACCATTAAATTATTAATTCAAAAAAACAATGGAGGCAGTACCTTTAGTACCTCATTAAAATAATTATTTAGATTCTCCTGTCCCATCATATCAAATTATATTTTTCTAATTGCAAAGAAGTTTTCATATGAAATCGACTTTATACATTTATTTTATTTCTTTTGAATGGGCATTACATGGTTATGTTTCAGAAGCAAATATTGGCATATGCATGGCTTTGGTTAATTCTTTATGATGTAAATATATATGTATATACACATACATCCACATATATGTATATAGATCTGTAGATATGTGTATGTACACTTACATATGTAACTATATATGTAAATATATATTTATATTCTCACACACATATATATCCTTGTTTGTGTTTTTTTTCCTCAGAGAGTAGAAAGGCTCAATTCAAGTCAGGTGAGTAATGCTCATTGCTCAGAAAGCTCTGTTCTTATTTCTTTGATCCCGCCCTTATCATAATAAGATAGGATGCAGAATCACAACAAAATTACTTAAAATGGGTAAGTAGATATGAACATAAATAAGTAAATATATTTATTTAATAAAGTTACATTATAATTTGTTCAGTACTTTGTTCAGAAGTCTTGGAAGACAAGCACTAAAATAGCTCACAAATAAGCACTGAAGGATTCTTTCTTGTTTTCAGTAATATTTTTTTCACTAATTGTCTGCTTAAGGGCTTTATTATTATTTTTATTTTTTTAAACATCAAATAATTTATTTAAATATAAATTTCACATCTTTATAATTCCCGGGATTCACACCCCCACCCTCCCTGATCCTTCCCCCTCTGTCCCATCCCCCCCACCACCACCTGGAGTTGTGTACTTCAATTTGGTTGTTAGCTTTTTTTTTTTTTT